>CAUYRT010022583.1:0-32814 GCA_963574885.1 Lepilemur ruficaudatus
GCCACTTGGGAGGCTGAGGCAGAAGGATTGCTTGAGCCCAGGAGTTTGAGGTTGCTGTGAGCTAGGCTGACGCCACGGCACTCACTCTAGCCCGGGCAACAGAGTGAGACTCTGTCTCAAAAAAAAAAAAAAAAAAAAAAATTGCAAATCAGGAGAGCTATTAAAAATATTTTCAAAGTTTTATTACAATCTTTCTACAAGGTAAAAGACCTATAGCAGTCCAATTCAAAGGTTCATCTTGGCAGGGGACTTTCATAGGAAGAAAGGAGAATTTGATAATTCTTGTTAGACTTAAATTTTTTTATAACAATTATAACCCAGTTAATGATTATTAGACTCTAAGACTTAATGCAAGACATTAAGATTCTAAGTAAGGTTCTTTGCAAGATTGATGTCAACTGATACTGAGTCTTTTTTTCCTTAGCTGGGCTACAGTAATCTTTCAATCATTGAGTCTTAATCCTATTAAAATCCATCATAAATATGCTTAAGTATTTTCTTTAAAGTCAGGAATGCTAATTTCTTCCCAGTATGATGAAAATTACATCAAATAGAAGTTTCTGGCCAAAACCAGTTTTAGAACCGTTTTTCTCTTTCAGTACCATATTTCTTCTTTACCCCTGAACATTCATACTATGGTTTAGATTATCTTAAACGTTTGAAACTGAATTCAGAAATTTCTGGGCTTAAAAATTGCACACCTAAGGAAGATGCTTAACATGCTAAGTGACGGAGATTTGGGTATAAACCTTGTTGGTGATTCTGGTGGAACATGCTGGTCCCTACGAGCACATACGCAGTCGCGGTCTCCATAACATCCACAGCAGTGAAGCCCATATCATGGATTCACAGACCAAAGATGGATCTGTTAATCACACGATGTGCTTAATAGACATCGGTGGGCTCTTGCGTTTTTCTGCATGTATGGGAATAATTAAGCAAGTCTTAAGTTTATTTTGAATAATATGCAATAAAATGCTGGATAGGTTAAATGGCTTTGTCTGGCTTACAATGTTATAATAAGATCCTACTGAAAGCAGGCAGAGCCCCAAATTTTCTTACATTAGTATTAAGAACAATGAAGCTGCCGCTTTTACTCAGATAGGCTTAAGACATGGAAAAAGTCTCTGTCATCTGAAAAATCTGAAATATAAAAGCAGGACAGGGGAAGGAGCTATCTTCTTGGTTAATCTATTTTAAAGAGTTCACAAATTAGCAGCAAAGAGGGATTGAAAATCGAATTGAAACCTCCCATTCTCACTGTAGATAATTTACAGAATGAATTGTACATTGTTACACTAATTACATAATGAATATATATATTTTATTCTCCAGTTCAGTTTTATGTATTTCCAATTACTCCATTTGTCATATTGTTAGGATCTCTTTTCCTACTAAAAATATCTTTAAAACATCTAAGCTCACAGCTCCAAGTTACATAACAGTATCTGGCATCACTAGGCGAGCTACACAAAGCCGCCCACCCTGCTCTGGCAGAGGGGATGCCCTCAGATGGATGCCTAGAGCTCACTGTTAAGGAGATGATCTGGCATTTGGTAGAAGGAGGATACACAGTGCTTCGGTGACAGGTGGCATGGCTCGCCTTCCTGACTCTGTCACTTCAACTTGGACAAGTTATTTACCCTCATCTAGTTGCACTTTCTTCATCTGTAAAACAGGGAAAGTACAACTGTCAAAGCAACATCTCAGATGTGATTGTAAGCACGTGTCAAAGTTTTCTTCAAGCTCCTTGGCAAGAGAAAAGCCTTTAAGAAAGCAGAGATTGAGATTGCCTCTCGGTGGGAGACTAGACAGAAAAAAAGTATGCTTGGTTAAATATTACTGGGATAGTCATAATGCTGGTTTAAGATTATTACATTTTTGAATATCTGATTATAGGTAACAAGAATCAAGGTAAATTGAATTTTTCAGCAGACTTTTTTCTTACATTAAAACCTACCAAAAATTGCACATAGATTTCATCAGGAATGCTAGATATTTCCCAAAAGGAGCTCTCAGGTGCATCATGCAAAAGGATTCTGCTTCTGATCCAATTTAAGGACAATTATCTTTCTAAGTGCTTAGGTGATGAAGTTGTGAGGGCCCAATTGTCATAAGTAATCAGAAGGAATCACATCATTTACTTGCATTCCTAAATGACCACTAAGAGCCTCCGATTCATGGTATCCTCTGAATCTGAGTTTCTCTCCCTCTCGCAACTGCGGCTTCCCGAGGCTGCACAGAGGCTCTCTTTGCGGGTTCCTGTTTGCTCACCTCGTAGGTGAGGCTCTTGCGGTGCTGCTCGGCGGGGGGCCGGTCATTGTATACAGGTGAAGGCCAGCGGGGCAGTGGCTGGACAAAGAGTCTTAGCTAGCAGAGGGCAGTCTCAGCGGGCTCTGCACCCCAGAAATGTCTGTCCACTCACCCACCCACCCACTCACTCAGTCATCAACCGTTCGTTGCGAGCCTGTCCACTACTACTGTGGGCACGTTAGTGAGCCAGACAGACAACAGGCGATGCCCGTGTGGAGCTTACGTTCGTTTTCAGGGAGACAGATGACAAATCACGCATGCAAGCGTCAGCAGAGTATCCAGTGTGTTCGAAGGCAGTAACTGACAAAGACAAAGAGATGTGGTAGGAAAACGGGACTGGAGGTATGCAGTGAGGAAGGGTTGTGACTTTAAATAGCATAATGGTGCTGGGCTCCTTGAGAAGGTGGCATTTGAGCCCAGACTTGAGCTAAGGAGTGGCCACGGACCACGCGGACATCTGGGAAGAGCATTCTGGGGAGAAGGGACTTCAATGTGAAGACCCTGACAAAGGTGTGCTTTGGGGACAACAAAGAGCTCAACACGGCTGGAGCAGCTGTAGAAACGGGAAAGCAGCAGGGGTGAGTTCGGAGAGTTCAGGGGCGTACAGAGCAGTACAAACTGGTAGGTCATTTTAGGGATGTTGCTTTTACCCTGAATACAACAGGGAGTCAGTGGCAAGGGCCTTAAAAAGATCCTACAGGATGCCCCTTGCTCTTGCGTTGGGAATTGAGTGAGGGATCAAGGATGGAAGCTGGGAGACCAGTGAGCTGGTAACTGCTGTTGCTCAGGTAGGAGACCCTGGCGGCTCAGATGGTGGCTGCGTCCAGGGAGGGAGTGAGAGGCGATCGAGTGCAGGACAGCTCATGAAGAGGCAGTCGGCAGGACTCATTCACTCCTTGCATGCAGGCGGTGAGAGAAGGACAGATGTCCAAGTTCCGGGGCCTTGACATCGGCAAGGAGGGTGTCGCCATCCAGTGAGATAGTGAAGGGTATGGGTGGAGCGGGTGGGGAGAGAAGATCAGAAAGTCAGCTTTGGTGTACGAAGTTCTAAGTGTCTATTAGACACCCAAGTGGAGCTGTCCAGCATGCAGTCTGGAATTAGGAGAGAGGACTCAACTCAAAACAGAAGCTTGGGGGTCCCTAGGATGTAGTCATGACATTTGCTCTGACCCTTGCTCAGTAATCTGATTTTTGTTTAGAGAAGCCAAAAATTTTTGTCTCTTCTGTGAAATTTTCCAAATTAAAAACAAACCGACTGACTGCATTTTCCCCAACTATCTTGATTCCCACTGCTTTCCTAGCTGCCTCCCAGGCCCCTCTGCCCCGGCCGGGAACTTTGGCTCAGCCCCAGCTAAAGCTAAGTTACAGGGAAATAACAACTCTGATCTTTCTGGAGGAAAACTTGGGTCCTTTTGCTCTTCCTAATGCCAGTCTAGAGAGAATGCTTCCTGCTGAAAGTGTGCTTGCCAGGGTGCTAGAAATTGGACTCTGGTTTAAATTCTAAGAAATTTCTGCCTCTAGTCTAAAAAGTGGCTCAATCTCCTGTCATCCTGTAAAACTCTCTCCGGGCTTTGAAGCAGTTTCTTTTTTTATTGTTGTTAATCTTATTAACTTTTATGGATCAGAAGATGATCTCTCTTAATAAAAGTTTCATGTATACTTGTTTTTTTAATTATTATTTTGTATTTCAGAATATTATGGAGGTACAAAATGTTTCGGTTACATAAATTGCTTTTGTACTGTTTGAGTCAAAGTTTTAACTGTGCCCATCCCCCAGATAGTGTGCACTGTACCCGTTAGGAGTGAATTTACCTATCCCTTCCTCCCCCCAACCTGCTTGATTTCCAGTGAATATTATTTCCATGTGTGCATGTAAGTGTTGACTGATTAGTTCCAACTTAATGGTGAATATGTATGTGCTTGTTTTTCCATTCTTATGATACTTCACTTAGAATGGGCTCCATCCAGCTCCATCCAAGATAATATAATAGGTAGTTTATGGCTGAGTAGTACTCCATGGGATATATATACCACATTTTGTTTAACATGTACACATTTTTGTTTTGTTACAAATCTCAAACGAAGGCACTATAATTGACTTCCACCTTTTCTTTGTACTTTATACTTAACATTTTAGATTGTAGATTAAAATGTACATTTAGGTGAACCCATTTCACTTTTATAATGTATGCCAGGAACTATAAAACAGAAATTGGAGATGAAGATTCCATATATTTTTATAGATGTGCAAAGAAAATTTTTAAATTTACTTTCTAAAAGCAACACACATATTCTCTTTAGTGAATAATGTGATTACCTTTTCATAAGCTTCTCATTTCCTGGAAAAAAAATGCTTTGTAACTACTTAAATAAATAAATAGAAGTATATTACTGTAGATACCAAAGCATAAGAGAAATTGTTTGCTAAAATTTTTTCTTAAAAAAAAATAGAAGTCACCTTGTGTTTACATCCACATACTGTCCACGTAAATATCCTCATATTATAGAGGCATATTTAATATGATACTAGTTAGTAATATAATACTTATTCTTAAGAGATTTTAATCTAAAATTCTAGTATTCATACCATATTTGGATGATTATGGCAATTACATGTGCAGTGAAAACAAGACAAAAGTAAAAATGAATATGGCATAGAAATTTAAAACACACGTAACATTAGGGCCCTGATCTTTACAACTTCAAATGCTGTATATGGGCATACACAAGCATTTAAAATCAATTTAAAAATAGTATAGGAGAATGGGTACAACACAGACCAGGACATCTGTTTAGACCCAATTTAACATTCATTCACAAGAGCACCATGGGCTACCCTTGGCATCAGGTTGATTCAAAAGGATAGAGGGCAAGTATCCCTATCAGCAAGGCAGGGTCAAGCATTTCATATCAATGAGAGTGGTCCTCAAAGCAATCCATAGAGCAGTCCACACAGCCCTTCAGTGACAGTTCAGACATGGGATAAAGACTCACATTGGTCTAGTGCAAGAGGTAGCCTGGCTCAAAGGCCTCATGCCCCACAGGAAACAACATTTCTTGTAACAACTCGTAGACATAGGAGCTCTGGAAGCACATGCCCAGTGAAAAGAATCACCACACTTGGGAAGCTCAAAAGTATAGTGCTGCTATCAGTAATTTATAGCTCATTTTTACATTTTCTCTCAGTACAAATGCTATTAGCCAACTTGTGATCATTTTGATCATAAGCAATGTTGTTAATAATACATTATTTTATTTTTTTTCAGGTTTCTAGGACAAGAGATTTAAAAACCTAATTAAAAAGTTCATGTTCTTGGCTGAGCACGGTGGCTCACGCCTGTAATCCTAGCACTCTGGGAGGTCGAGGGGGGTGGATTGCTCAAGGTCAGGAGTTCGAAACCAGCCTGAGCAAGAGCAAGACCTCATCTCTACTAAAAACAGAAAGAAATTAATTGGAAAACTAAGAATATATGGAAAAAATTAGCCGGGCATGGTGGCGCATGCCTGTAGTCCCAGCTACTTGGGAGGCTGAGGCAGAAGGCTTGCTTGAGCCCAGGAGTTTGAGGTTGCTGTGAGCTAGGCTGACACCATGGCACTCACTCTAGCCTGGGCAGTAAAGTGAGACTCTGTCTCAAAAAAAAAAAAAAAAAAGTTCATGTTCTTTTTTTATTATTCTTTTCACTTTTAATTATTGTGGGTACTCAATAGTTGTACATCTTTATAGGGTATATGTGATGTTTTGATACAGGCATACAACGTAAATTAATCAAATCAGGGTAATTGGGGTATCCATCACCTCAGGCACTTATCATTTTTTTGTGTTAGAAACATTCCTATTCCACTCTTCTAGTTATTTAAAAGGATACCCTTACTTATTCAGCATAGATTTGTAAAAAGAAAAAGGCATATCTATAATTAAAAGAAAAATTGAGAGAGTAGGCGGAGCTAAAATGTGCTCAACTTCAATGATGTAATAGGAAAACAGTTATTTCAAAAACAGCTTATCTTTTGAAAACTACCAAACCACTGGAATCTTGATTGTGTAAACAATTTTATAACTGCTTAAGCATATAAATTGAAAAAAAGAAATTAATTTAAGTGACACAATAAGACTCATCTTTCCAAAATGGAATATCTTCTACAATATAGCCCTTTGTATATTGTGTTAGTAATCGAAATTTGTGAGCAAATACTGAATACCTGTCTTGAAAAGTCTATCAGGAGATTTGGATAAATAACTTCCTACTAGGATTTTATTCTTTTTCATCTTTCAACTTTTTATCAGGAGTAACACACACACACACTCACACACACACAGAAATGCACAGGTGGCGATAGGACACATCTCTATATTTATTCATCCTTTAACAGTAATATCATAATTTTTATAAGCAGCAAATATAAATATTTAAAAGGTGGTTTTGAAATATTTTTCCTTTCTATCTTACATAGGTGAAAGGAACATGATACTGCAAACTGTCCATTTTATTTCTCCAATCCAGGTTCATATGTTTAAAACAAAGTTTATGCATAGGATTCTGCCGCAGACAGGATACTAGGTAAAATGGCTACAAGTCTCAGTAGAGAATGATGTAAACTCTGGGGAACTAGTGAGTGAAAGTCTCATAAAAAGGCAGTTAGTCCCCAGTTCCAGCTGATTTTTACCAAATGTGACCTCAAAGTTACCATATTTTTAAAATTTCAGATTTGTGCAACATCTCCAGATATTTAAAACCCTGTAAAGACCAATAAAACATTTATGTGTCCCACCAGACCCAAGTTCAGTACTCCTACTTTCAAGTGAATCAAGAAGTGGGCACATCTGCTTCAAATGGAGTCTCTTGATCTTGTACTTTGCCATACTCTGAACTTCTTAAAATAAAAAGTATTATAAATCTTTTCTTTTTAGTATAGCTAACCAAAGTGCTTCCATATAAATTATCTCTTTAAAAGTCTTCTGTGAAATTTGACAGATATATTACAAAGAATACCCCATGAGAAAAAACAAATTAAAATGATAATTATAATGCATTAAAGATAAATAGGATTGCGTAAATGACATAGCCAGATCCCCCCCCCAAAATTTGCAAATGAGGAAACCCTACTCAGGATAGTGACATTTTAAGTGTCATGTATTAATAGGAGGATAATAAAGCATATTTTATGCCCTGGGTAAGGAATGTGGAAGGATGGCAACCAACAGAATGTTTTAATGGGAAAATTATTGTAGTTATTCCTCAGGGCTGGTAAGGAACCCACTCAAAAGGCATATCTAAAGGAATATTGGTTGATTGTTTGATCAATTTCAAGCCGTCTGTCGTTGGCACTGTTGTAGGGAAGCTACGTGACCTAGAAGAATGAAATTCCTGGTTTACTGTTTCCTGGAACTTCTACCTGTTACCGGGGCTAATTTCACACAAGATGATGGTAAATGATTATTGATAATTTCTAAGATAAAGGGAAATTTGTGGAAAATTAGCACCAGGTGAAAATAAAATCTACTAGCTTAGCAAAATGAAAGAATCTTTGATAAATTGAAGAGACACAATTTTCCGTGTACCTATCATACAGCTATGTAGGTGCCCTTAAATATGTTTACCTATGATCCTTAGACAGTCTTCCATAAGATGCTTAGGTTCTTCATGTTTTAAACAACACTAAGTGCAAAAAGCAAAATGTTCACCTTATAGCAGACACTGATATAGTTCTTATTTTCCTCAAATATTTTCTTACACTATGTAACCAAGAGATTTCTAGTATGACCTCTTAATCTTGAATTTAAAATGAAACAAACCAGAGGGCCAGAGGTCATGGATTTTTAGAGATAAAAGTAGAACCAAACTTTCATGAATTTTTTTTTTAATTGACAGGTAAAATTGTATGTATTTTATCATTTTCCAGGTTTCCTGACAGCAACTCAGTTCCATTCCCATGACAACTGAACTTCCTTCCTTAGCAGGGATTTGTTAATGCTCTAAAGCCATACCTAAAACATGACTTTTCCAATTTGATGTCATTTTCTTTCCTTGGATTATATTTTAGAATCTAGCCAACAAGAACTATTTCCATCTAAGATAGTTCCTACTAGTTCCCAAACATTTTCTTCATTTATTTCAAAAATTCTATGAAAAATATAATTAATTCAATTAAATAAACATCAAGTAACTGTAAAAGAGAAGGAATAAAATACAATTCTTGGCCCCAAGGAGTTGATAACCACGGTGAAATTCAATACATGATTATCTCAATGCATAATGTGTAGCTGTATGAAAGATACAGCAAGGAGACAGAAAGGGCAAAGTAATTAATTCACCCTGGCTGAAGAAAGGCAGTCTTAAATGTCTCAAGTAAAACAAGGGGTTTGACAGTGGCATCAGCAAAGTGGCAGAGTAGGCAGCTCCAAGCTCTTGTTCTCCCACAGAAACATGGAAAAACAAGCAGAAACTGTTGGAACCAACGTTGTCAGAATTCTGGAAAAGAGTCAAAGGTTTGCCACAAGCAAGCCTACAGTGAATCAAGAAAAAGGCCACTTGAAAATGGTAACAAAGCTTTGGTTTGTACCTACCCTTTCCCCAACCCTCGCCCCCACATCCCCCGCAACAGCAGTCCTGAATCTTCCAGGAATTTGAAATGGTGCAACGGTTTGGCGGTTCCAAAGAAACCGAAACAAAAAATAACCCTATGACTCAGCAATTCCACCACTACATATATACCCCAAAGAATTGAAAGCAGGAGCTCAAATAGATACTTGTACATTCACATTCGTAGCAGCATTATTTACAATTGTCTAAATGTGGAAACAACTTAAGTGTATATCAACACATAAGCAGATAAACAATATGTGGCATATGTATGTCTAAAAATATATGTATATTAACATATATAAATAAATACAGGTATATTAGCATATACATAAATACATGTATATTAACATATACATATGTGTGTTATGTATATATAAACATGATGGAATATTATTCAGCCACAAAAGGAATGAAGTTCTGATAAATGCTACAACATGGATGAACCTTGAAAATATTATGCTAAGTGAAAGTAGCCAGACACAAAGTACAAATATTGTATGATTCCACTTGTATAAAAAATAAAATAAACAAATTCATAGAGACAAAGTATATTAGAGTTGACCAAAGACTGTGGGAAATGGGTGATGGAGAATTATTTCTTAATGGTGACAGTGTTTCAGTTAGAAATTACAAAAAGTTTTGAAAATAGACATTGATGATGATTGTACAACATTAGGAATGTAATTAATGCTACTGAAATATACACTTAAAAATGATTAAAATTGCAAAATAAAAAGTCTTAAGTAAAGTAATATGGAAGTATAATACTAAAATATGACTAAATTTTTAGCAGATAAAAAAGAAAAGGACAGGCAATCCAAGCAAGGAAAATAGCATTAATAAAGATGTGCGTTAGATGTGTTATTCAAAGTGAGGTGACACAAGACGGGAAGAATGGGCCCCACATTGTACTCGCCATCAAACTGGTACTGACTGATTAATACTATGGTGCTCAAATGGTGGTGGTGTTCACTAGGGATTCGGGGGGTGGGGGGTAGACCCACATCTGAGGGATGTGGTGAGCACTGTGGAGGGGGAGGGGCATGCTTGAAATGTAGTTGGGGAAGGGAATTAGGGGTCTCAATAGGGGTAAGGAAATCCTCTAAAACTGATTTATGTGAATAGCTGTACAACTTGGTAAATTTACTAATAATCATTTAATTGTACACTTAAAATGAAGTAAAGGCATGATATGTAAATTATACTTCAATAAAGAAAAAAAAATGCGGGAAGCTGTAAGAGCTTAGAGATGATTTGGAAAGGGAGGCTTGCACTAGAGTGTGGGGATCATTAAAGACCAGCTGGGATTTGATCTATAGAAAGAGGAATAACTTAAGGTGATTAAAGAAAGGAAGTGATGTGATCACCTATAAATTTTGATAATTTAGGGGATGTTTTCAAAAGAGGCAGAAATTAGCAGATAATAAGATCTGTAGAGAGTATTGCAAAAAGTCCATGAGATGGAAACATCGGAGAAAATGTAAGAGAATATATGAGAGAAATATTGAATGTAATTGAGAAGCAAATGGACATAGTGCAGAAGTGTCTAAATTATGTATATAATGGATTCTAATGCCAGGTATCACAGATATATAGCCCAGGACAGGATGTAGCAAAAAGAGAAAACCACAGACCAATATTCCTCATGAATATAGATGCAAAAATTCTCAACAAAATTTAAGCAAACTGAATTCAACAGCATATCAAAAAAATAATTCACCACGACCAGGTGGGCTTTATCCCAGGGATACAAGGCTGGTTCAACATATGCAAATCTATAAATGTAATTCACCACATAAAAAAGGCAAGAACAAAGACCAAATGATTCTCTCAATAGATGCAGAAAAAGCTTTGATAAAATCCAGCACACTTTTATGATAAAAACTGTCAACAAAATAGGCATAGATGATACATTCCTTAAAATTATTAAGGCCATATATGACAAACCCACAGCCAATAGCATATTGAATGGGAAAAAATTGAAAGCATTCCCGCTTAGAACTGGAACCAGTCAAGGTTGCCCACTATCTTCACTTCTATTCAACATAGTCCTGGAAGTCCTTGCCAGAGCAGTCAGCCAAGAGAAGGGAATTAAGGGTGTCCGAATGGGGGCAGAAGTCAAACTGTCACTCTTTGCTGATGATATGCTATTATACCTAGAAAATCCCAATGATTCAGCCAAGAGACTCCTGGAATTGATAAATGAATTCAGTAAAGTCTCAGGATGCAAAATTAATGCACACAAATCAGTGGCATTCATATACACCAATAACAGTCAAGTCAAAAATTAAAGATGCAACACCTTTTGTAATAGCATCAAAGAAAATTAAATATTTAGGAATATTTTTAATGAAGGAGGTGAGAGATATTTATAGGGAGAACTATCAAACACTGAGAAAAGAAATTGTAGATGATATGCACAGATGGAAATCCCTACCATGCACATGGATTGGTAGAATCAATATTGTAAAAATGTCCATTCTACCCAAAGTGAGCTACAGAATTAATGCAATCCTTATCAAAATTCCACCATCATTCTTTACGGATTTAGAGAAAATAATTCTATGCTTTGTCTGGAACCAGAGAAGACCTCAGATAGCCAAAGCAATCTTAAGCAGGAAGGAAATTTGGGAGGCATCAGTCTACCAGACTTCAATCTTTACTACAAGGATGTAGTAACCAAAACAGCATGGTATTTGCACAAAGAACAGAGATACAGACATTTGGAATAGGACAGATATCCCAGATATAAGACCATCCTCATATTGTCATCTAACCTTCCACAAAGTAGACAAAAGTATACATTGAGGAAAAGACTTCCTATTCAGTAAGTGGTGCTAGGAAAACTAGATATCCTCATGCAGAAGATTGAAACTGGAACCCCACCTCTCGCCTCTCACCAAAATAAACTCCCCTAGGATAACAGACTTAAACTGGGGAAGACTCTTTCGATATTGGTCTAGGTAAAGAATTTATTAAGAAGACCCCAAAGCAATCACAGCAGCAACAAAAATAAACAAATGAGATCTGATCAAATTAAAAAGCTTCTGCACAGCCAAGGAAACTGTCCTTAGTGTGAATAGACAACCTACAGAATGAGGGAAAATATTTGCTTTCTACACATCCAATAAAGGGCTGACAACAAGAATCTATATAGAACTTAAGAAAAATCAACAAGAAAAAAATCAAACAAACCCATCAATAAATGGGCAAAGGACATGAACATAAACTTTTCAAAAGAAGACAGAATAATGGCCCTCAAACATAGAAAAAAAAGTGCCCAATATCTCTAATCATTAGGGAAATGCAAATCAAAACTACCATGAGATATCACCTAACTCCATTGAGAATGGCCTCTATCAAAAAGTTCCAAAATAACAAATCCATCTGACATGGACGCGGAGAGATTGAAACACTCTTACACTGCTGGTGGGACTGCAAATTAGTACAAACCCTGTGAAAAGTAATTTCGAGATACCTCAAAGAGCTAAAAATAGAAATACCATTTGATCCAGCAATCCCACTACTAGGTATCTATCCAAAGGAAAAAAAGACAGTCTATAATAAAGACATCAGCACTCGAATGTTTATGGCAGCATAATTTACAATTGCAAAGATGTGGAAACAACCCAAATGTCCATTAATACATGAGGGGGTTAATAAAATGTGGTGTATATGTACCATGGAATACTACTCAACAACAAAAAACAATGGTGATCTAGCACCTCTTATATTATCCTGGATAGAGATTGAGCTCATCCTTCAAAATGAGGTATCACGAGGATGGAAAAACATGCACCACATGTACTCACCATCAAATTGGTACTAACTGATCAACACTAAGGTGCTCACATGGTAGTAATACTCACTGGGTGCTGATCAGGTATGTGGGATGGAGGGTGGGGGATAGAGTGAGTGGATGGGGTGGGTAAACCCACAGCTAATGAGATGGGGTGCACTGTATGGGGGAAAGGCACACTTGTGTCCCTGGCTTGAGCGAGGCAAATACATTTCATGTAACCAAAATGTTTGTACCCCCATAATATCCTGAATTAAAAAAATAAATAGAAAAAGATATGTCAATGCATTCTAGCTATGAGACAATTTAACTGTGCATTTTCTATGATGCTTAGTGCAGATTAATGAATACAATATATATTTTAAGTGCTTGTCAAGCAGTGGGGCCTGATCATTTAAACATTCCTAGCACATTAAAGAACTACTCAATGATCCACACGGTGCACAAACAATCAAATAACTGGACTGTTGTTAACATTTTACCTGCTCTATTTTGATCAGGAAACGATCAATAAAGTCTCAAGGGTTGTTAACATCCAAAAAAAAAAAAAGGAAAAAGGGGAAAAAACAAATAATCCACTAGAGATATGGCCTAAAACTAGCTTGGGCTTTTCATAGAGAAGGAAATAAAAATGGCCAATAAAAAATAGAGATTCAAACTGAACAAAAATCAGAAAAATCAAAACGTGTTATTTTATACTCATGAAATTTTCAAAAATAAAAAAGGTTAAAAGACTCCCCTCTTGTTCAGAAGTAAATATGTTGAACTTACAGTTATAAAATTAGCATGGATATATCTCAGAAATATCATATTGAACAAAAAGTAATTTCCAGAAAATAATACCACTTAAAGTGAAAAATATGAACATAAGTAATATAGTTTATTACACGTGTTACATATAGTAAAACTAGATACTGAAGCAAAATACTAGGAATATAAATGGAAGAAAGAAAACTATTTTGAATATCAATAATTTCCATGAGGGAAAAATGAGGGCACACAGCAGATATGACAACAGTAATGTTTATTTTTTAAGATCAGTAGAAGAAACTCAAGTATACATTTTATTATTTTTTATACCTTTGATAAATTACTTTCACATTCAAAATAAAGACCCTATTGTTAAACACACACACACACACACACACACACACACACACACACACACACTGAAATAACTTTTGTTATATACTTTTTACTGGCTTGATGGACTGCAGGAATTCTTGTCTTTAAAGAAAACTCTATTCTTTCCTTTATGCTTGGATGTCAAAAAAAACTTATGCAAATAAATGAGCTTTTTGCACTTGATTTAAACAGTTTAATCTGATACTTCTTAGGGATTAAAATAAATACATATATGCCTTCAACTTAAAAAAAATATGTGTTTTCATTCTAAATCATAATTTCTAATTACTAGAAGTAGGAATTTGATTATCTGCTAGTTCAACTTCCAATCACTGAGCCTTAGTTCTTGAATATAGAGAGCAATCACTGCGTTTCTCTATGTTGCACCACTGTGTGCTTTTTTCTAATGTGGAGTTACCTTGACGATCACTGACTCACATTCAGTGCTTCAATTTATCCCCAACTTCAATGTCACTCTAAAAATTGTTTTGCCTACAATACTTAAGATTACTCTTTAACTAAAATTGTAACCCTCTTCCCCTTTCCAATTGTCTTACGAGCACTATCATAAGTAATTTATAATAAAATAGTTCTTAAATAATTGCAAATGGTTTAATGGAGTAGTTATCTCAAACATGTTTTAAACATTAAATATTATAGAACTTGACCTTACCCTATAGTATATCTGAGTACACTAATTTGCAAACAAATGACTTTATTTCTGTTGACTGAATATAGTTAACTTCCATAAGTTTAAAATATTAGATAAAAGAATAAATTCAATATAACTTCCCTTTATGTCTAAAAATAATCCTCATTACTTACAATCAATACACACTATTTTTGTCTGAGTCAGCTTTATAAATTCCCTATTTCTTAGTTATGAACTACTGTTGAAAAAAAATGAAAATAAGTAACATTATTTGAGTGCATATGATAAAAATGTCAACACAATTTTAATAAAAAAAAAAACATTCAAATAATCATGACCAGAGGGAATAAAATGATTTACTATTCCTTGTACATAGCTGCAGAATCACTTTTTAAAGAGAGTTTTAATTTGTATATCAAGTATTGCAGAGTCTGAACATTGGGTTGAATCTAAATAAAGAAATCATTTTATATACAGATGACATCGTTGTATCCTAAATAAATTTTATCTGTTTCATCCCCTAAATATCTAAAAATTCATTTGTAACTATCATCATAGTTAATATGTAATTTCAATATGTAAATATGAAATTCTGCTGCCTGATTACAATTTCTATTAATATTAGTAGGCATAGCATAGCCTCACTAAAATATCCTCATAATTATGAAAATTAACTTCTGTTTTCCAAACTACTTTAGGGACCAGATTTGTAATATAATCTACCACTAATTGTTAAAAAAAAAAAAACAAACCCTGAAAATTGTCAGAATAAAAGATAAAAAAAATTCATTCATTTCCAAACCTCCTTGGTTTTACATTGCATACAAGCAAGGTGTTAATTCTTGAGCAGCTGTTCTTAAAACATACACCATTTCCTGAATCCTAAAAATAACTGCCTATTTAAGTATGAAGAAATGCAGCAGGTTGTTAGGAAGAATCTTTTTCATGATCCATTTTATCAATCATGATATTTTAGAGGATAAAAATCATGCTTTGTTTAAAACTATAAAATTATTGTTTCACACATTAGAAAATTTACAGTAGTGTTTTTTATGAATTAATTGTGTAACCAATTGGATTAATGTTAGGAAAACCAAAAAAGCATTCTGATACAGGATAAATTTCTTTTATAATAAACTTGTGTTTGTAGGTCAAATGTGTCAAATGTGGTAGAATTAGGTAAATATGAAGATTGTCATAGAGTGGGTTAGCTTGTTAGGGAGCTGTTCACTAAGGAATGAAAACACAGGGGGAGATTCTATTTTAAATTCATAATTCTTCCTGGTTCACTAGAACTCTCAAAATAGTTCTGTGGCCAGCACTTGCTCTGTTTCTTTTCTCTTTTCATCATATTTGTTTTCCCCCATATTTATGCATAAAAATAACATACACCAAACAGGATAGAGGGAAACAGTATTTTCCATTTTAGCATTACCAGGATGCTGGAGAGTAAAAGAAGTGTGAAATGTATTATAATGGTTTTAAAGCCTATGTTTTGTAAGTGACTTTACATAATCTTGTCTCTACTAGAACAGAAACAAAGAAAAATATACAAGAAATAGAGAAAACTAATAGTTAAAGATTGTTCACACAGGAATGAAAAATAAACTTCAGGGAGATATCTAAGGAGCTAGAATAGCATTGTTTGTAAAAGAGAAGACAATTTAGAAGATACGACACTAAAATAGGGACTATGACACTGCATAGTAAGCCTGTGTTAAGTTTTTTCACCCGAACTTTTTTAGATAATCCTCAAAATAGCCATGAAGTGAAGACTTTAATCCCTTACTTATAAATAATGAATTGAAGCTTTCAGGAAAAAAAAAAAAATTACTTACTCAAGATGTTTTACTTATTGGAGGACAGATTCTCAAGTCAATCCAGGTCTTATATTCCAAACTGAAAAATAAGAGTGTATATCCTACAGATTAGTTGATGAATACTAATAAACCTTTTAGGTTAAATGTAGTAGTTTGGTCTATGTAAAAGTTAGGCAATTACGGAGACAATTCTTCCTGGCCTGGATGGTAAGAAACAAAGACATTATTAAAAGGTATTTTCATTTCTCTTTCTTCACCATTGCTTGGTAAATTTAAAAAGCAAGAACAAAGAAGATAGAATTGGAAAACACAAAGAATCTTGTTCCACTCCTCCATTCATTCGTTTAGTTATTAATAATTCAACAAATGTTTCTAATGATGAGTAGTTCAGATAATTTTGATCATAAAAGCAAAGTACAGTCATGTGTCTCTTAACAATGGGGATGTGTTCTGAGACATAAATTGTTAGGCACTTTCATTGCTGGGTGAACATCATAGAGCACACTCGCACAAACCTAGATGGTGTAGCCTACTACACAGCGAGGCTATACGGTGTAGCCTGTTGCTCCTAGGCTATAACATGTTACTGTACTGAATGTTGCAGGCAATTGTAACACAGTGGCAAGTAATCATGTAGCTAGACACATCTAAACAGAAAATGTACAGTAAAACTCTACATTGAAGATAAAAATGGTGCACTTGTATAGAGCACTTACCATGAATATAACTTGCCGGACTGGAAGTTGCTCTGGGTGAGTCAGTGAGTGAGTGGTGAGTGCATGTGAATGCTTAGGACATTACTGCACACTACTGTTGACTTTATAAACAATTTGCATTAGGCTACACTGAATTTATAAAACCAATAATTTCTTTAATAATAAATTAACCATAACTTAGTGTAAATTTTACACTTTATAAATTTTAAATTTTTTAACCTGTTGACTGTTTTGTAACAGCACTTAGCTTAAAACACAAACACATTATACAGCTGTACACAAATATTTTCTTTCTTAATGTTAGGTCTGTCTCAAATGTTCCCTTGTCCTGGGTTCCTAGTGTCAAGAGTGAGAGTACTGAGACCAAGTTGAGCCAATGAAGAAGTGATCACATATACAAAGCAATCCCACACAAAGTTTATTACAGAAAAGAAAGAAACTATGCAAAGTGAAAGTAAAGAAGGAAGCCACCCAAAGTGAAAATACCTTCTAGAGAGAGGAATGGGTCAGTTTCTACGAGTGGAGAAAGACGCTGAGGGCTCGCAGGTGGTTTGTTTTATTGGCTTGGTCTGGGGCAGGGCTTACAGGAGGTGTGAGACATTACCAAATGATTATATCAGGTGTTCTGCATTTTCCAGCAGTTCCCTTCCTTTGATTGGTTCCAGGCTTCTCCACCCCCAGGAACCACCCTCCTGGCCTACACCCACCACCTGGAGATTTGATCCCTACCTAGCACTTTATATACTCATTATATAAGGTTTTTTCTATTTAAATTTTATTTTTATTTTTATTTTTTTTAATTTTAAACTTTTCATTAAAAACTAGGACAAACACACACATCAGCTGAGGCCTATAACCCAGGGTCAGGATCATCAATATTATACTTTCCACCACCACATCTTGTCCCATTGGAAGATCTTTAGGGGCAATCACAGGCGTGGAATTATCATCTCCTATGGTAACAATGCCTTCTGGAATATCTCCTGAAATACCTGACTGATGCCGTTTTACAGTTAACTTTCCTTTTCCTAAGTAGAAGTATATTCTAAAATAACTACAAAAGAATAGTATGGTAGATACACAAACCAGTAACATAGTCGTTTATCATTATCAAGTATGTACTGTATATAATTGTATGCTTTATACTTTTATACAACTGGTAGCACAGTAGGTTTGTTTACACCAGCATGACCACAAACATGTCAGTAATTCATTGCACTATAATGTTAGCACAGCTACTAGGCGATAGGAGTTTTTCAGCTCTATTATAATCTCACGGAACCACTGCCATATATGCGGTCTCTTCTTGACAGAAAAGTTGTTATGTATTGCATGACTATGCTGAATTGGAGGCAGTAAAGAATCAGGGTTTGTTAATAGCAACAAAACTAGTAAACTCAAATGAATTCAGATAAAACTATGTCGGCAAAATATCAAGGGAAAGGCAAAATAAACAAATGGGGAAACGTGTTATGTGGTAGACAAAGGATATGATCTGGGAGATTTAGACTTGAGTTCTGTGTTTACGCTACCTGAACAGCCCTGTCTGAAGTCATTGCTCCACAAAGAGAAATTCTAGAGAGAGCAGAGTAGGTGAATCAACACACATAAAGATCTAGAGCTTAGATCTTGTCCTGTGGAAATTAGTTTTGTTGAAGGAGAAAGGGAATAACAGAGTCAACAAACATACACAATTAAAATAAAAAAATTAATGTCCTGCAAGATCTTGAGATAGAAAATTCTGAGTAGGTGGTGGGAGGTAGGGACTTACATAGATGAGTTCATCACAAAGACCTATTTGAAGAGCGTAGGTTTAATCAGAAATTATGAAAAGGAGGCAACAGCAATGTAAAGAACTTAAGGCAAAGCATTTTGGACAGGCCCATAAACAATGTGCTCAAAGGATTTAGACAGGAAGAAGTTTGGGATGTTTTTGAAACTGAAAAATCTTTCAATGTAGCGAAAAGTTAGTAAGACTGGCTGGAGATGAGATTTAAATGGTAAGAAGCAGAAGTATCCAGGTTTCCGGACCTTTGTATTTTAGAAAACTGAAGGCTGATGATCAAGTGACCTGTCTAAAGTCAAATCAGCTAAACATAAAATAAACAATAATATAGGTCTCCCAGTCACCATCATGAGCTATTTAATTCATGTATTTCGTGGGTTCTAACCATAGATTATATAAATGAGAAAATATATTTAGAAAGAGGAGAAATAATTCAAGAGCTGATCCCTTTGAAATAATTCAGGGATTTTCCTGTTTATGTTGATAATCAAGCGTTCCACACCAAAGTCGTGATCCAATTAAACTATGGCTACAGAATGACAGCAGTGTATGAAGTGGCATCTTTACTTCTTTAACAATTTAAATGCCCGAATATTAGAGTATCCAATTTTCTTAGTGTCAATGTTCTGTGATTTATAAACAATGTCCAAAATAAAATGAAAGTTTGTCCATTTTGATGTTAGTAACTAAGGACACAAAACCGGTACACTTGTAATATGTTGTAACTTTTCATTATGAACACGCACTAGAGATCACCTGATAGGCAGTACTAGAAAAAGACCCATGTTTTCTCAGAATTTATTATACTTTAATCAGCTGACTTACAAGGCACCTAAAATGCCATAGGGAGTTTGGGATGGAAAATTAAACTCTATCCACGTTTTTGATTCAGGTAACTCTAATCTCTCCCAGGTCGAGAGAACCTCAGTATATGTCAGTTTTCAGGGCCCTTAGGGGAAAAATCTCAATAAGAAGAGGGAAATTGATGGAAAGAACTTGTTCACAAAAGTTGAACAAATCTTTAGTATCCAAGTACAGTTTGATGGTTGATTCTTGAAACTTTCCCATTTCCACCAGCTGTTAAGATTTGGGAAATTTGGGATATGTACCTCATGTGTATTTATAATATAGTAGTCCAGTTTTTAAAAACGCTGCAACTCACAGTGCTTGTATTTTGTGTTTAGCTCTCACTAAAGATATTTTTGGAGATATAGCATTCCTTACTTTTTACTAGGAGCATGAGAAGAACCGAATTGATTTGAGATTCTGCTCCTCAGTAAACAACTCTCAGTAATTTTTCTTCTCCAATGTTCAATTCCACAGTTTACAAAGCAAGGATATTAATCCCTTTAATCCATAAATACTTTGAGGATTAAATAAACAACACAGGGAAAGAAACCCAGTTCTTGACAAATGCAGCTATTCTCTGATAGGCCTAACTATTTTTGTCTCTCAGACTTTATTGGGGGTTTCATTTACACTTTTAGCTTGATTTGGCTTGCTTTGCTGCAGCACTAACCCTAAAAGTCTCATGACAGTTTTCATTTTCTATGATTTTTGAGATAGCTGCAAATATTCCATGATGCCACAATTTTTGTATATAACAAAAATGTAAACATATAAAATAATTAGTTGTATTTGATGGGAAGAATAGGAAAAAGTAAATTTAATCTACCTTCCCTGAGGCAGAAGTGCCCCTATGTATTTTTAAAATCATGCAACCTCTATAAACGAAAGGCATGCATTCCATTAATGTACGTCCTTTATAAACACTGTCAAATCTTCATTACTTACTCCCTACTGAGAGAACTGCCCACCCACGTAACCTGTTATCTAGATGACCGGGCTTGGTACTGTCTTACTCCTTTATTCCACCTCCACTGTCACTGGTGACTGACTAGTCCAAGTGATGGTCAAGCAGTGAAGGTCAGCAAATTAGTAGACTTTCAAGAAACGTACCTAAAGCCAGAAGTGATAAAGAGGAGAGGAACAAGTGAGGAGGAGAAAAGCAAATAAAAGAGAGAGACCTCCAATGTAATACAAGCAGAAAGAATTTGATAAACTGAAATTAAGGCCTTGGCCACGCAAAATTCATGTGCAGTACAACAGAGTAGAACATGTAATGAAAGCAAACATTGTACAGTGCCTAATTTTTTCAGAAACTCTTCTATATACTTTAACTATATTAACTCATATATCCATAGAGCAACCAAATAAGTTGTATTACTAGATACATTTACAGCTGGGGAAACTGAGACATTGGTTGCTCAAGAGCACTGGGACAAGGGTTTTGATCTTAGTCATTGCATTTTGTTGAACCATATGATATTTCCATTGTTTTTGACCTTTAAAATAGCATTTTTCATCCGATTTCATCTAATAGTTTCAGAGCCCATGCTATCTCCTAAAGACCCAAAGAAAAGAAGCCAGTCACTAGTGAGTAGACACTGTAGAAGCAGAAGAAACACAAGGGGGAGACAATCATGCTGTATACATTTAATTTCCAGTGAGTCTTATCTCTCTGTATCTAACATCTGAGGATAATTTCTGTGAATCTCTCTTGTCTTCTTATGACAAAACCGCTTTGCTAGCTAGTTTAGTTGAATCTCTTTTCCCAACAACAAATAGAATCCTAACTTTAAAAAAAGAAAGAAAAAAATACTAAGTAAGTAGAAAATTTTATAAACAGAAGAGAAACAAGTATGAGGGTTGTTTTCCAGAATACCCGTGAAGAGTAGAATATACTACGTGCCAGAAACAAAAATGAGAAAAATAAAAAGATGAGAGTGACTGTGTGAAGACTAAAGGATGCAAAGTCTCCTTTAATACTCAAATCTAGATGAAGAAAACCTACACAGGAAGCCTGCTGAAAAACCTGCCTTGGAGCAGGTCAGGCTCTATTTAGATCCTGAAAATTTGGGATGCCTCAAAAAACTTCTCAGCATTTGTAGTGATCAAAGGTAAGAAAACATTTTATTCTCCTTTGCACTCATACTCTTTTCTTCATTGGAACAGCACAGAGTGTGATGCTTGGCTCAAAAGACTATGCCAAACTTGCTAAATGGGCCAAATATGGCTTTTAATTTAAGAGAATCTAAAATAGTAAGTGAATGTAATCAGGTACTGTTAAGTTTTTTTCCCCCACAAAATGTACCTGGTCATTTTTCCCGCCACTTGGCAAATACTTAACTGCATTTTAAGGTGTAAATTATCAATATCATCCTTTTCTCCCCACAGAACATGTCAGGATAATATATAGCAATCCAATGTAATAGAAAAATGTTCAGAATTTATAATTGGAAAAGTTGGGTTCTAACTTGCATACTATTTTCTGTAAAAACTAGCAAAAACATTTCTCAAAGTAAGGTTCTTAGGTTATATTGCTGAATTTCCACATCTTTGCTATTAAATTTTTCAGGGATAATCAGGCCCAGGTGAGTGATTCTCACTCAAATAAAACCAAGAACGTCATTTTTTTATATTTACAATGTGAAATCACTTACTCAGGTCCAGAATATTCTAAATCTGCATGATCAGATCCTTCTCTACATTTAGGCAAATTTACTCAAGTAGATAGATATAATCAGTAGGTTTCTAGTTGAGCAGGAAATAAGGAGAGCACGAAGAATAGAATATATACTGACATTATGCTAAAATCACCTCACCATTCCTCTCACAATCTAGATAGTCTGTCACTCATAATGAAATTTCATTTGCTAAAATGCTTAAAATGCTATGAATTTACTTCCTCATTCAGTTCACACTTATCACCAAAAAATTAAAAAAAAAAACAAAAACAGTCCAACAATTAGGATCCCCGACATAGCTATCGATGTATCTCATTCATTGTTATGACTTTAGTATACCAGGATATAAACAGACTACAAAATATTCAAGCATACTCTTATTATAAAATAATCACTTTACTTATTTTTTTTGCTCATACAAACAGTACAAAGATATCAACATCCAATTGCATGTTGATCTATGTTAGTATTTTCATTCATAGAAATAGATTTCCAGGGGTGGTATTGATAGAGAATGTACACATAAAGTTACAATGGAAGTCATTATGTGACTTTTATTTTTAAAGAGATGGGATCTTACTGTATTGTCCAGGCTATACTCTACCTCCTGGGCTCAAGCAATTCTCCTGCCTCAGCCTGTTGAGTAGCTGGGATTATAGGTGCACTCCGCTGTGCCAAGAGACCTTTTAAATGCTGTAAAAATCTTGTTTTCCACTATGTTTGAGAATATCCCTTTTCCCACATCCTTTCCACTTAAAGCTGTCAACATTGTCTTTCATTTTAACAACCAAATAAATGTAATGTAAATGTCAAAAATGTTACTCTCTTGAACCTTCCCCTGATTACTATGAAGGATAGACTTTATCATGTATTTATTGGTAATTTGAACACATGCTCTGCTAGTGTTCTCTTTTCAAGATGCTTGCTTGTTTTCTATTCAGTTGTTTGTATTTAATGAATTTGAAATTTATATACACAGTGTTTGATTTATGTTTTGAATTATGTCTTGCCCCCCAGCTCATATCTTGGAGTCCTAACCCCCACTATTTCCAGATATGACCCTATTTCAAAACAGATTTGTTGCAGATGTAATTAGTCAATATGTAAAGATCTTCATTACAGTTGATAAATAGTCACTGCCACAGCTCCTCATCTCCCACTCCTTAAAGTTCTCTCTTACTACCCTGGAAGTCTCCCCTCAATCTATCAACTAAAAGGGATAATCTGAGGAGGGGGCTGCCAGCTCACTGTTCCACTGCAGTGGCCACTGTCTGTTCCAGTAGTTGTGCCCATGCTGTAGTGATGATACCACTAATTGATGCTGACCGTAACATGAATCCAGCAGACAGTTTTCCCTTCTGTAGAGGTCAGTTCATAATTTCCATTTTTAAAGTAAAAGATTATAATATAACCCTTTCCAATAAGAAAAACGTGTGCTTCTAATAAAAAGCCCATACCATTTTTCAGTTTTTAATATATATATTCCTTTTAATAATGAGCATAGAAAGTTTGCTTATTATATAAACAAGATGACACTGTTACATTTAACACCTAATGGCATTAATGACTTTTTCTGCCATCTAGAAATTAACAGCATTTAAATTATTATATATAAAGCCATATTGTACTACATAAATTATTTACCATTAATCTAATATTCTATTTGCATATTGGTTTAGACATATGTAAAATAATATTTTGTTGTATTGATTTATCTTAGCCCCCAAAATATGCCACTATGGTTTTCAATAATGACAGTGCAAGTAGACCAAAGCAAATTTTAAAATACTTTCCTTTTATCAATAATTTTTATTTCAAAATATTAGAAGGTACAAGTGTTTTTGCTTCATGGATGAACTGCATACTGCTGAAGTCAGAGCTTTCAGTGTGACTGTCACTGGAATGGTGTACATGGTATCCAATATTTCTAAGTAATATATCTAGAGGCATATAATCAGAAGTAATTAAAATATTTGTGCTAATGGACATGCTATGAAGGACAGTAATACTATTGTGCCCCAAATGTTTAACTGAACATCTGTTCTTGATCATAATTCCCCTCTTAAAATATCACTATGTTTTATACTTGGGAAATTCTTAATGTTTTTCGAGAGCAATTACCTTGTGAGTATGGTATAAGGGCTATATGTTTTTAAAAAAACTTCCTAGGAAATAACGATCTTAAACTGGGTGATTTAGGAGAGGCAGAATTTTGACAAGTAAAATAAAGAGAAGGGTGTGGTCTATATGATAGATCAATATGAATTGAGGCAAAATCCAGCAGTTAGTGCTGTTTGTCCTTTGTTCTCATTAGGGTGAGTGTCCAGGAAGAAAGAAAGAAAACAATTTTTGTTCCCAATTCTCAGTCTCTATGATCCATTCATATTGTCTCATGGTACTCTATCAATGCCATAATAACACTTGAAGTAAAAACTTACTATGTCTTCTCAATGAAATTACAGAAACAACTGCTGTTCACTCAGTGTACAGCATCCTCTGATCAGGGATAAGTGATATCAGGATTATTTCAATGGAAACATCTACACTCTTAGTTGCCACTTACCTTTTTCCCAATGTCCAGCTAAAATAGATTTAGATCTTTGTTTGATGTCTCTATGTAATGTATATGATTCTACATTCTCCAATCTTATGGAATCATTCTTCCTATTTAATAATACCGAATTTAGTATGGCCTTCAATTGTGAATTACTGGGGGAAGTCTTTCAATATGCTCCCCTTCTTCAGTGTTTCTGAGAATCCCTACAATAAAACACTTTCATGCTCCACAAAACTATTATGTTTCTCACTTTGCCAACCATTTTCTCCTAGTCAGCCTTTCCGTTTCTTGAAGGATCTCTCTTGCTGACTGCAACCATGACTGGGGCTATTTCCCTTTTTCTCCTTCCATCCAGAATAGACATTGACACATTTCTTAATTCATCAAAGTGCAGAAAACAAACGTATTCATGATGTTAACTTGTAAAACTAGATGTTGATATTATTCAAAAATAGCCACTAAACACTCCTTGCTTTTATGAGCACTCTACTCCTCCAATGAACAGATGGAGTCAAATTCCACACCTTTTGAATATGAACTGACCAAATGATGTGCTTTGACGAACAGAATGGTATGGAAGTGATACTGTGTTCCTTCTGAGCCTAACTTTTAAGAGCCCTTTTACTTTCTTGGAACTCGGCCACTGTGTTTTCGTAAAATCCAGACTATCCTGCTACAAAGTGAGATCACTTAGACAGGTCCTGGAGGATGAGTCAGCAAAGGGAGAGAGAGGCTCCATGGAGGAAAAGTGTGCGAGCCCCAACCAGCAGGCAGCAGCAAGGCCCCGGAGAGTGAATGAGACCTTCCTAACCTTTTAGCTCCACCCATTTCCCAAATGAGAACAATTGCACATGTGATCCCAGTGACACCTCCTGTACCTGAAAAACCACCCAACCAATGCACAGCATCATAAGAAATGATAACTCACTGTTTTAAGCTGCTGAGTTGTGAAGGGGTTTGTTATCCAAAATGGTTCTTGACATCACTTCTCATAGAGTCAATTTGCCGTGTGCCTTCGTAGGGAGTCACCTGCTCTATTTCTCTTGCCTAACCACAACTTCTCTCCACCATGTTGTAGAAGCTGGCTTACTTCCCAAGATGAGGAATATACCCTCTTGACACTGAACTCACTCCTAGGGGCCTAGATTCTTGACGCATTGTTTTTTTATTTGTTCTATTTTTTATTGTGGCAAAATACACATAACCTAAAATTTATCATTTTAACCATTTTAAAGTTTAAACTTCAGTGACATTTAAAATACTCACAGTGGTGTATAACAATCACCGATATCTAGTTTCAGAATATTTTTTATCACACCAAAAAGAAATCTCATTTTCCCTTGCCCCTAACAACAATTGATGCACTTTCTCTGCCTACGGATTTATTGATTCTGGATATTTCATGTAAATGGAATCATGCCATTTGTGATTTTTTTTCCTGGCTTCTGTCACTTAGCATAATATTTTCAATGGCCTTCCATCCAACTCATTGTTTTGCATAAAGAAAGAAAGAAATCTTCCCCTAATCGGCATCTTGGTGGAAGTCACACCCTTCCTATGAAGAGGAAAATTTTAAAAGTGTTTTAACCTCTCCATTTCAGAGTAAGATCAAGGCATTATTTTGTCTAAATAAAAGGGCCACTGCAGTTGTTTTCTTTCTCAAACGAAAGAATAGCCTTCTTGTAAAAAGTGAATTCTGTAACCATTCCTGTGAAAAAAATCTCAGTCTGTTTTATGTTTAGCAGATTGCTTCCAGGGTCTTCAATCCCCCAGACTGACGGAGATTCTTGCTGTGATGGTTAATTTTATGTGTCAATTTGACTGCACATGGGGTGCCCAGATATGGTCAAACATGATTCTGGATATGTCCTGTGAGGGTGTTTTTGGATGAGATTAACATTTGAATTGATAGACTAAAAGTAAAGCAAATTTTCCTACCTAATGAGATGGGGGGTTCATCTAATCAATTGAAGATCTGAATAGACCAAAAAGGCTAAGCAAGATGGAACTTCACCCTTCTGACTGTTGAGCTGGATCGTGGATTGACTCATGCCTTCAGACTGGAACTTATACCATTGGCTCTCCTGGTTGTCAGGCCTTTGAACTTGAACTAAAGATACACCACTGGCTCTCCTAGGTCTCCAGCTTACTGACTACAGTTCTTGGAACTTCTTAGCTTCCATAATCATGTGAACCTATTCCTTAAAAATATGTATGTATTCACATATATATACTCATATATATGTATATATATTCTGCTATTGGTTCTGTTTCTCTGGAGAATTCTGACTAATATACCTGCCTTTTTGTTACTTCTTAGCAAATACACTACTAGTAGGTGAGAATACATATGCATCAGCAACAATGTTTATTCATATCTCCAGAGAAAGACTTCTAGTAAGGCTTTTTACCATCTGTAAAGTATAAAATAATTTGGGGCCAAAAAATTAACACAATCGGTACAGTAAAATGCTATCTTCCTCTCCTTTGCCCAATATCCTCCTCAACACAAATAGAACAACAAAAACATAAAATCATTTTTAAAGTATTGTATTTATTTAATCTTTATTAGTAGTATGATATTCATTAAAATTTATGACTTAATTTTTTCACTGAAACTTAGATAGGTCTTATTATTTCCAGGTGACTGAACATTGAGTTTTTCAGTGTTCAACTTTCATAAGATATCAAGGAGCCCACTTTAAAAACAAGCAAACAAACAAACAAACAAAAATCTCACCCCATGAGAAAAGCAAGCCAGAATGTGAAAGTTGGTACGAGATGAAATGGGCTTGTGTTTAAAGGGAGGGGAGATGTTGAACACTCTTATTATCTCTCATTTAGTCTATTCCCTGACTCAACTTGCATTGACTTGTGCCTAAGTCCTTAGGCCAGGGGTCTGTGATTAAAAAAAAAAAAACATGTCTGAACTAAATAAATTTGGAATTTGAAAAGCCACCAGAACTGACAACTTGTTCAGACTGTATAGGTAGCTTCCCAGGTCAAGAGAGTGAGTAAATTGTATATACCATCTTGACCCCCAGAGGACCAGCTTGCAAATCATATTGGAGATATGGCTTGAGAGGGCAATTAGGTAGACAGCCAAGTCAGAAACAGATGTGCTGATTTGTGACTGTTGTGATAATACCGTTTGTGTCCCCAAGCTAGGGTGGCCTGATTATATCCACAGCAATGTCCTAGCCTATCCTCTGCATCTTCCTCAGTGCTGTTTATAAATTTAATGCCACCTGACCTATATAGCAAACCGTTATTTTCAGGAATGAAATGGGAGTGCTTTTAACTGCATACCTTCTGCATGTAAACTTGTTTCCAATCCCTACAGAATGGTTTAAATTAAGCCCACTGTTTACTTATGAAAAGGAAACTTACTATGACAAATTCAAGCAGTAGTTTGTGTATAGAAATTTTTGAAAAATAAATTGATTTTGAATAATGCAAACTCACCCTATACTGTTAAAGATGAAGCATTCCCATTTAAATTTTATGAAAGATTAAAGCAGCTATAAAAGAAATGTGGATGGACTCAAAGTAATAGTTTGCATTTAGATATTGGAAACAGTAAAAGAAATAGTTTTATGTTCTTTTCATTTGCATATATATGTGGCTAAAAACAGGAGTAAAGATCAAGAATCTGAACTCTGAAATAGCATTTCAATAAAACAATCCAGTGACAAAATTTTTTTGCATAGATCAACCAATTTTCTTCTTCCAGCATTTCTAGATAAAATATGATAAACCTTACTTCCCCACCTCCTGCAGTTTTAGGAGGAGAAATGCTATTTTGGAAAATACTCACATGCAATCAACTAGATGTTAGCTAGAAAATGAAATCATCTCTTTTCCATATCAAATTCAATTATGCTTCAATTTTGAAAGTAACACACAATGACACATACATTATTCTTGAATTTAAATCCAACATTAAACCTGCAAAAAATACAGTATAGCTTTAAAAACATAAACTACAGTTTGAGCATTAACTTAAAATTTATTATTTTAAAGTGCAAACAAAATTTAATCATCAGGTACTAAGTCTCATCTGTAACACCATTTAGTAGTTCTTTTTTAAAAAATTAGAATTGTAGAATCTTAGAATTATCTTATAAAGTGATTTCTCAATAATTTCCAATATTCTATTCCTCATCATTCTTCCCCTCTCTCACCTTTCCAACCTCTCATCAAGTGATGAGGTAAAAAAAACTTACTTTTGATTACACAGCTATAAAAAAAATGTTTTTCAAGTATTCTAACAGTTATAGTGAGGTTGCATTGAAGGCAAGGCTAAAAAATTTCCCTAACGTGAGATGGTTATTTTCCAATGGATTTATATAATCCTGTTCCCCCATATATCAACATCTCATTTTAAAATATAAAACTTGATAGAAAAAAATTGTTATTCTGTTTCTTAAACACTAACTTCATAGATATGTATTGAGCATGTTATGTGCAAGACACTTAAAAATCAAAATAGACTCTTACCCAAAGGGGGGGAAACATGTACAATAAAAGAATATATGATGGGCCATGTACTCAAATTTCAGACAGGCATAATTTTATGTCCTTTTAAAATGTCAAAACCCACCAGCTAGCACACCATTTTACCCAATTATCTTTTCCACTGAAAGTGTGATTTGAACCAATTTGATCAAATTTAGACGATGCGAGCCTTAAAAACACTAATGAAATGAAATGAAAAAACTAAGATTATTCCTAGTATAATCTGGTGATTTATTAGGTCATAGCCCAAGCAATCACTAAATACCCTAAATAGATTTAGAGAATAATTGTCTTATAGGAAAAATTATGTTTAGTTTTTTGTATTCAAAAATCTTGCTTATAGGGCCCCACATATTTCAATTTTCTAATCCCATTGCATGCAAAATGATGTGTCCTATCATTACCAAACACTCCAATTTAAGTGAATCTGTAGTTTTAAGAACTCTTCCTGAAACATCTGCCACATAACCTAGTAACATTGTCACAGCATAATTGCTAGATAATATGCTACGTCCAAAACAGATAGTTAGCATCTGTCTTGGAGATAGAGGGGGAGGGAAAAAAAAAAAAAACGCAAGATAGATCTTGATTATGATCAACTTTGACACAAATGTAAATTGGCCCAGGCTTTTACATGAGTCAGCATTTGAGTATCGTTTCTCTTCACACTTTTAGATATATTGTATATGTTGTCAGTGGCAAAATATGCATAGAAAGTATAGCATTTAAGGAGAGAATAATGAAATTAAAGTTTAATCCTGCTATCTCTGAACTAGACTTAAAAGCCTATATGACATCAAATAGTCTTTAAATAAGCCCCAATAAAAAAGGAGTTGGTTGGTAGACAGATTATCAATTACTTACAAAAAGGCTTCTGAGAACTCTTAGACTGCTAGATAGGCCTGAATAATTATATTCTAAACAAGATAACAAAATATGACAGTGTCTATTTTTCTGACACAGTTGAAGCTCATTGATTACTCTGTTCATCACTTATTCAATGACTCCAGAATGTTTCTTGAAACAAATTCAGTTAAAACAACTGAGGTTCTTCCAAAGACCCTCTCACCAGTGGAGTGAGCCAATTTTATACCTGTCACCAGAGTCACTTTTATTTTCTAGTGTGCAGTATCCACAGATGGTCACCATTAATTCCTTCCCTCCTTGATACACATGCTGTTCTGCTCATCAAAAAGTGGTGTCTGCTTCCCCCCTCCTCTTTAATCTGGGTTGGCCTTGTAACTTGATTTTATTAGTAAACTATAGCGGAAGTGATGCAGTGCCACTTCCAGGCCTATCCTGTAAGAGACCTGGCAGGTTCTGCTTTCTCTCTGGTGATGCTAACCATCATACTACCATGCTGTTAAAAAAAAAAAAAAAAATAGACTTTACTAGTGAATGAATAGACACCAGATGAAAAGAGAGCCCAAGCAGAGAGGAAACAAGCTGCCAAACATATCAGTAAAGTCTTATTAGAGTTTTCAGTGTGACCACCAGTTAAATAGAGGTGACTGAGTGACCTCAGTCAATGTCACATGGAGTAGAGGATCCACCCAAAATTCCAGACTATAAAAGTTTGAGAAATAATAAATGATTTGTGTTTAAAGCCAGGAAGTTCTGAGGTGGTGTTTCTATATTGCAATAATAACTTATACATCTACGACAGAGAAAACAATACTTATGATAATGGTATTCCAAGGTTTTATCTTTACGTCTGAATCAATCTAGGTTACGCTTTTAGTTCATGGAAGGAATAAAGACAAAGAGTTAGAAAAACATATAACCCACATGCTCAGAAGTGGATGCAACGAACAATGGGGAGGCTAAGTTAAGAAAATAGCCATTCTCACCCTAATGTAACCAAATTGCTCTCTCAGAGATTTGGCTACATCGTCAACCCCCTCATCTTTGAAGTCTTCCTCAGATCTACACAGCATTTTCAAGTTATTCAAAAAGCCTCTTCCCCAAAGAAACTATCCAAATTTTTATTGATAATGCCACCATTCACACGCTTTTCCTACCCATGAATCTCGGAGGCTGGGAGCCATCCACAATCTTAAAAATCTTCTTCCACCAAAAAATTTCTCTTGAGAGTCTTGCTTTCAGAAGTGAAGAGATTACATGCCACTGAACTAATACTTCTCTTCCTAAAACACTTTGTTCTGTTGATACTATTATTAAGATATTTTATAAGGAAATAAAATTCAATGCTTCAAAAGTGAGATTGCTAAGCACTACTTATATTCAGGAGAGTCTATCAAAGATCTGACTCCTATGAAATGTATCTTTTATTCTCATGTCCCTATATGAAAGCAAAGTCTCCTAAACGTGGGTAACAAAGCCCTGTTTCCCTCTCATCAAACTTTAATCTTGTCTGCCCCACCACAATTTTTTTTAACCACACTACTCTGAAATTATAGCAACAATAACAATAAATCCAACAGAAATTTGTATTTATTGGAAGAAGAGCTTCAACCAGGCCCCAAACATGAGGCCCAGGTGCTCAGGGTCTGCTAAGACTGAGGATGAACCAGGAGAACCAATAGCCCTCATTCTGCCACCTCCACAAGTCCAGCACAAAATATCAGGCCATAGCAGTCTACTACCTAGAAAGGGTTATGCATGTAGAAAGCTAAGGATTGAGCAAGAGTAATGACAGCCACTCACCGTACTAGGTCCCACACTAAACATAAAACTCAGTATCCCACCCCTGGGGGAATTTGACATCTACGGTGCAGAAGCTGTACGTATCATCTGTGGTGGTAGCCACAACAAAACCTAAGCTCGGCACATCTACTGACTAGATTGATTCAACTTCCTAAGCTAGCTGCTTTAAAGAGGAGGAGAATACCCATTTCGGGATATAAATACCACTTTTCTCACTCTCTACTATTCTTTACTATCTGATGTGTGGCATTAAATTAAAATTGCAAGACACAGAAAAAAGAAAGAGGACAAAAATATTGTTCAAGAGATAATGCACAAAAAGTATCACTATGTTGGAACTGCCAGTAAAAGACCTTAAAATGTCTGTAATATGCTAAATGATTTAATGGAAAAAGTGGGCAACATCTATAAATAGATGGAGAATATAAAGAAAGAGACAAGAATAAAAACACTCAAATGGGAAACCTAGAAGTAGAAAAATATATAGACCATGTCAGCAATGACTAATTTCCTCAATGATTACATTAGCAGAGCGGACTCAGCTGAGAAAAGAAATCAGTGACCATGAAGATAAGTCAATTGGAATCACGTGAACTGAAACAAAGCCGGGGGGGGGGGGGGGGGGGGGGGGAATTAAGAAAAACACAACATTGGCAGGCAAAGGGGCAACACCAAACAGTGTAAGGTATTTTTCCAGGTGTTCCCCGAAGAATTGAAAGAAAATTTTGATTTAGGTCATTTGGCTATCCC
>CAUYRT010022584.1:0-25600 GCA_963574885.1 Lepilemur ruficaudatus
GCAGCATGGAGGTGTGTAATGTGGTGAGGATTTTGGTCACTGTGGGAGAATAATGACAGCATATGACTCAGCTGATATAGGTCTAAAAAAAGTAGGTGATCCTACTTCTTCTAATTGAATATTTTCAAAGAACTTAACAGCAATTGTGAAAACAGATAGCTAAAACTATTAATTAATCTTCTGAGTCAACAAAGACACTTTCTTAATCCCTATTAAAACAAGGCATAAAACTAAAAACGTAAACCTAGATGTTCATTTTATTTAAATATGCAAAACTTTTTGAGACTGGAAACAAGCTTAGAACACATTAAAGTTTTCTTTATATATATATAAAGTCTGTCTGGAAAGTAACCAGCCATTATTACTATAACATATTTATATTATTATATCTATATGTAATACATAAATTTCTTTTTTCATACAAATTCAATTTTATTTGTGCTTTTATAAGTTATCAGCATCATTTGGATACAATTTTTTGTTAAATTGCTTTACTTAATGAGGTGTGCTATGAACATGATATTGCTGACACTAAATACTCAAAATAGATAAAAAATTGGTTATCTTCAGTTAATAAGCTTTCATAACAAAATAAATTAACATTCTTCTTAATCTGTATTTTAATATTTAATTCTAATCTCATATACTGGCTGCCTAACATGTCAAAATAAATATAGCTTATAAGATATTGGAATATTATAAAAACAACACTGCAACAAAATAATCAAAAGTAATTACTTTAATGATAGATAGTATTTTAGAAGATTATCAAAATAAGATGATAACTAGGACAATGAGATAGATAATGTGAATCAAAGCATAGCTATTCTTCAATATTGATACTCAAGAATACATGCAGACAGCTACATTGATCATTGAGAATACTAAAGTGAATGAATTTTTTTCATGCAATCATTCTTTAAATTTCAGATGTACAGACCTATAGAGAGAGTGTGTTTAAAACTGATATGGAACTAGTTTATTATTTTTTTATTTCAGAATATTATGGGGGTACAAACATTTGGGTTACATGAAATTGCTTTTGTACCATTTGTGTCAAAGTTATAAGTGTGTCCACCACCCAGATAGTGTGTACTGCACCCATTAGGTGTGAATTTACCCATCCTCTCCTCCTCCCTCCCACCTTCTGGTTTTCTGATGAATGTTATTTCCATATGTGCACATAAGTGCTGATCGATTACTGTCAATTTAATGGTGAGCACATGTGGGGTGCGTTTTTCCATTCTTGTGACATCTCTCTTAGAAAAATGGTCTTCAGTTCCATCCAGGTTAATATAAGAAATGTTTCACATTTTTACGGCTGAATAGTACTCCACAATGTGTGCCTGTGTGTGTGTGTGTGTGTGTGTGTGTACCACATTTTATTAATCCACTCATGTATTGATGGCCACTTGGGTTGTTTGCACATCTTTGCAATTGTGAATTGTGCTGCTATAAACATTTGAGTGCGGATGTCTTTTTAATAGAATGTCTTTTTTTCTTTTGGGTAAATACCCAGTAGTGGGGTTGCTGATCAACAACAATTATTCCGGAAAAAGGCTCACCAGTCTGTTAATAGAATTGTAGTGATTTTTTTCCACTTTCATTGCCTTCATGGCAACACACAGGTCATTGAAGCACAATATGATAGTGATGAGCTTTACTGTATTAATGGACTAATGCTTAAGAAGAATGAATAGTCTTGGTGTTAAAGAACAATGGTTTAAAGTCAAAGAAATCTCAGAAGAACTATATACGAACTAAATTATGATATAAAATAAGAATTTTAGATAAATGTGTCTTATCTTTAGTAATCATTCTAGGGCTAAATGTGTGGAGGGCAAAGTTTTTCCAGTGTTTGAACATTTTGTCCAGCTCTACTGCTTTGAGACAAGGAATTAAAAACAATACTAAAGACAAGGCAAGGCAGAAATTCATATATATATATATATATATACACACACACACATACATACATTCTAATTATATTTTCCTTTTTCTACTATAAAATTATTTAAATATAAAATTTCAGAGAGAATATGATAACCTTTATTAAGTCTTTGAGGTATGCCACACAATCTTAATAAACGCTATCATATTGCTATATTTATTTAAATATTTTAATAAAATGAACCATAAGATAGAGATTAGATTCATATTTTCCTCCTTAGAAAAAAATCATTTCTCTTCTTATGACTGAGAGGCAACCAATATTCTGAAATTTGCTTGTATATTTGAATTCAACATCTTTACATTATAAGTAAATTCAGAGTGAGGTTGAAATGAGACTAAGAGTTTCCTTTCCAACTACAGATCATAAGTGAGATACAACTAAGTGATTTTTAAATTTTTTTAAAAATTTAAATTTGATATTTAAATTTTTAATTTTTATGGACATATAAAAGTACTTGCATATGGGATATATGTGATATTCTGCTACAATCACACAATGTATAATGATCAAATAAGAGTAACTATGATATCCATCACAGTAAACACCTACCATTTCTTTGTGTTAGGAACATTTCAATTCTACTGTTCTAGTTATTTTTAAGTATATAATTATTGTTAACTATAGTCACCCTAGTGTGCTTCCAAACATTAGATCTTATTTTTTTCTATCTAACTGTATTTTTGCACCCATTAACCAAAACTTATTTGTCTCCATTTCCCCACTACCCATCCCAGCCTCTGGTAATCATCAATCCACTCTCTACTTCCATGTGATCAACATTTTTAGCTCCCACACATGAGTGAAAACATGTGATATGTGCCTTTCTGTGCCTGGTTTATTTCACTTAACATAATGTCCTTTAATTCCATCCATGTTGTCGCAAATGAGAGGATTTCATTATTTTTATGGCTGAATAATATGCCATTTTGTATATGCACTACATTTTCTTTATGCATTCATCTGTTGATGGACACATAGGTTGATTTCATATCTTGACTACTGTGAATAGTGATTCAATAAACATGGAAGTACAGATATTTCTTTGATAGATTGATTTCTTCTCTTTTGGGTATATTCTCAGCAGTGATATTACTTGATCATACAGTAGTTATATTACTACATTCTTATGTTTTCCATAGTGGTTGTACTAATTTACATTCCCACTAACAGTGTCTGAGTGTTTCCCTTTCTCCACATCCTCGCCAGCATCCATTATTTTTTGGCTTTTTGATAAAAGCCATTTTAACTGGAGTGGAATCTGAAAAAAAAAAATAGTGAGAATAAAGAAGCATTGGGGCACATAAATTGGTAAAAATGTGAAGGCAAATTTAATTTATATTTTCTAAAATCAATATTAGTCATATCTATATCTGTATTAAATGAAAAGTGGATTATATTTTGAACAATGATTTCAAGGAAAATAGAGAAGGAGGGTTTTATTGGCAGTTAATGTGAGCATTAACTACTCATAGAACACTTCTTGTCATACCTAAAAGGAAGATTAAAAATTAAATAGATATAGAATTTATTAGGATAATATGATTATGAAATTACTTATGAAAATACAATTGCAAAAAAATAAAAAATGTCATAATCCCTTCAAAACCAGCAAAAGAAAAATATAGAATTAAAGAAGTATTTACTTATAAAGTAAAAATGTATCAGATAAGATTTTAAAATTTCAGATTATAATGGACAGATTATTTAAAAGTTACAAGCAAGACTGATAACAAATAAACAGAAAAACATGTACATCATACAATTTATTTGACAAAAAGTTGTTTATCTATTTATCTATATAAATGAATTTCAGAGTAGGAAAATGTTATTATGATAAAGAGAGGTACAGTATTGGTCAACCACGAAGATACAGCAAATATGTACTTTTTCCCCTGGCCACAAATCCAAACAATTAAAAAGAAAAAAAATAATATATTTCCACTAGTAGTGAGAGATTTTTAAATATATACTGACCAGAAATTGGGAGGATAACCATAGAAAAGATTAATAAAGATATAAACATTTGAAATATAATACAAATAGCAATCTTGGTTCAATACACAACCTTCACCAATATGATTTTTTGTATAATATAAGCTAATTCAGATATATACAATAAAAGATGGTTAAGGAAGCAAATATATTATTTATAAACTGCAAAATATATTCTGTCACCTGATGAAAAGAGGAAAAACTGGTTACAATTATAAATATTAATTAACAAATAAAAATATTGAATTTAAAAGCTTATGAGATTCACTAATCATAAAGGAAAAATCTGATGAATTAGACTTCATCTAAATTAAAATTTTTTGTTCATCAAAGGAGGCCATTTTAATATTAAATATTCAAGACACTGCCTGTGAGAAAATATTTGCAATCCACACATCTGGCAAAATATTTTTAATAGAAATATAAAAAACTCGTATAAGTAAATAATAAAAATAAAAATGAATGAAATGATATAAATAAAATTTATAATGATTAAAATATATCAGAACAGATACTTCATCAAAGGGGATATACACATAGTCGATAAGCACATGAAAAATATGCTCAACATCTTTACTCAATAGGGTTAGAAAAATTAAAGCTATAATTAGATTCCATTTGCACACTTATTAAAAGAGCTAAAATTGAAACGGTTTCACAATACTAAACGTTAGGGAAGGTATATAAAAAGCGAAAAGTGAAAATATTATTCATTCCTGTGGGAAGATGAATGGTCACAAGTACTTTGGAAAACTGGCAGTATCTTATAAAATTAAAAATAAATTTAGCTTATGGCCCATAAATTTCATTCCTGGGTATTTCACAAGAGAAATGAAAGCACATATTACAAAAAGACTTATGCAAGAATGTTTGTCTTATTTAGCTTTATACATAATGGTTCATAACTGAAAAAAATCACATTTTCATCAACAGCTGAATAAACAATTTGTGGTATATCTATAAAATAAAATATTATTCAGTAATCAAAATGAATAAACTACAGATACATGCAACAACACAGGTGAATGTCAAAAATATGGTGTTAAAAGAAAACAGATTACCTACTTGATGATTCCATTTATATAAAATCTAAGAACAAGTAAACAGGTAAAACTAATATATGGTGATAAAAATTGTAAAAGTTGTTACTTCTGTGTCAGTTAGTAGTATCTGGAAGGAGGCATGACGGAACTTTCTGGGGTGATAAAAATGTTTAATATCTTGTACATGCAGGTATGTACAATAGTCCAAAATTTTGAACTAAACACTTGAATTCTTTCATTTTGTGACAGTTTTTCTAAAAAGTTTTAACAGATTTTATCCAATAAAAAATAAGGAAGTTTATAACCTTAATACCTCTATTCTAAAGAAGAAGAAAAACAACAAAAAACAGTAAGAGTTAAACATTCATCTCAAAATACAAGAAAAAATAATAAGGGAGTAGAACTAAGATAATGGAAAGAAAGAACATAATAAAGACAAGAGCCAAAATTCATGAAGTAAAAAGCAAACAAAAAAATCTTTAGCAATAATCACCAAATAAACAAATAATTTTAAAGGACTTATTAACAGAAAAAAAAATGAAAAAAAATTTAGTAGAAAAGGAAAGAAGATTTTGGTAGATATTTGATACAAGGAGAGAATAAAATAGAAAATTTTAAACCTATATATTTAAAAATTTGATAAAGATTTAAAAAATGTATAATAAATATTGACACAAAAGAATTAAAAATCATATAATTAACTCAGTCTCTATTGAAAGCTATTTGAAACAATTTAGCAATATTATGTTCCCTGTACTATCTGAAAGAGTTTCTTGAAAGAACAAGCTGTATTATATTCTCCTGGATAGAGCTTGAACCCATCCTCCAAAGTGAGGTACCACAAGAACGGAAGAATAGGCACCACATGTACTCGCCATCAAATTGGCACTGACTGATCAATACTAAGGTGCTCACACAGTAGAAATATTATTTGGGGGTAGGAGGTTTGGGGGTGGGTAAACTCACAACTAGTGGAAGCAGTGAGCATTGTAGGAGGGGAAAGGGCACGTCTCAAATCATGGTTGGGATGTGGCAAAGTCATAACATGTAACCAAAATGTACCCCCATAATTTCCTGAAATAAAAAAAATTAAAAAAAAGATATTAAATGGTCACTAGAGGATACAATATAAAGAACAAGGTTGAATTATTGTGGTAAGTAGCAAATGCATACCAACTTCTAAAGCAACAGGGCATTCTTCAACTGTCTAAAGTTTCTAAAGTAGCTGGGTACGCTTTCAACATAATTTTTAGACCTAATTTTTATAGAAAGTGTTTGAGTGTTAGACACAATCATATAAATCTGCTCAATGAGTTCAATTCATGCTAAGTTAATTCTGAGTAACCTAGTTTAGTGATCTGGGTTTAAAATTACACTCTGTAATTAGGTCACTAGAAAAATCAAGGCTTTGTGGAAGGAATCTGATATTTAAAATTCATATTACTACCTGATATGTTGATCTATCATAAGAGGCTCACACTATCAGTTTATGATATGAGATGTGTAGCTGCTTGAACACCAACACCAAAGCAGCACCCTTCTTCCAAAGTTTAATTTCTAATTTTGTATCCCCAGTGCATGAAGTCACCAAGCCCAGTTGCATAAATGTGTGGCAACTTCCCAGCAAAGCCTGGGACATCTGTGTGTACATATGGATCAGATGAATGAATGTTTCAGTATTCATTCTTCAATTTGTATGATGCTGTTTTGGACTGAAATGTGTAACCCAAAATTCATATGTTGAAGCCCTAATACCCAACGTGACTGTATTCGGAGACAGAGCCTTTAAAGAAAGAATTAAGATTAAATTAACTCACAAGGGTGGGGCACTAATCCATTAAGTCTGGTGTCTTTAAAAGAAGAAGAAGAGACACAGGGATGAGTGCACAGAGAAAAGGCCATGTGAGGGCACAGTGAGAAGGTAGCCACCCGCAAGTCAAATAGAGACGTCTCACCAGAAACCAACCCTCTTGGAACCTTGATCTTGGAATTCCATCCAGCCTCATGAAGGTTAAAAAATTCTGTTGTTTAAGAAACCTAGTTTCATAATTCGTTATGGCAGCTCTTGTAAACGAATATATACTTACATGCAAAACAGTGCTACAAACCCTACCATTCTGGTTAAATAGTGTCTTTTTTAGCTTTTCAGACAAGTTTGGAGTCTTGACCATCATCACATGAAGAAAGTCTTCCCTGACACCATTACTGGGTGAAAGATTTTCTGCAGTGTTGCGAAAAGCTTTATACTCCAACTGACAGTTTCTTTCATTTGTTTAATGTATTATTGTTTACTTATTTGCAAAAAATATAGATACAGAGATAAACATATAGGAGAAAATAGAGTAAAGCTAGACTGATTAGACAATCTAACACCAAATGGTAGAAGCAAAATTTTGAAAGAAAAAAAAGTGACATGTATATGTTTGTATGTATACTGATGTATACTGGGGTAAAGTGAGAGGACAGGCAAGATATAAAGAAAAGCAAATATTAGTAAAATCACTTAGAATACTAAAATGTAATTTGTTCTTGTGTGCTTTGAATTACTTATTCCGTTTCACATACTGAAATGTATTCTTTGACAATACCTTAAACCCTGGCCAGTTATTTTGCAATATATGACACTAGGCTCAGAATAAGAATATCAGAAACAACATATAACACATGGGTGATAGGAGCTGGGAAATGTCCCTATATCCCCTTTTCCCGATCATCTGATGAACCTGGAGACTATGGCCAACATGTTCACCTCTGTACCTTCGTTACCTAGGGCTTGTGCCTACCTCATAAAAAAAGGTGAACAAGTATTTGTTGAATTGGGACTAAACTGATGTTAAAAACAACAATTATAGTTACCAATTAACAAAATGAATAAATATATATTCCTGTTCAATTCAATAAAACTTATAGAAATACAATTTTACTAATCATTTTTTACCATATTTTCTACTCTCTCTTTGTTCTATTTGGATGATTACTCCTACCTACCTTTCCTTTTCCAGCTTCTATTTTGTTGTACATATGACATATTTTGTAAAGTTTACATATTTCCATTTTTTTCACTTTTGGGTCAATCTATTATTCAATTACAGTAACCATCAAATCTCTAATATAATTTTTTTTCCTAAAATGGTTAGCCAGCATTTTTTTTTTCAGTGTTTCTTTCCACCAGGTGGTCTCCTAGGGCTTTCTCCTCCACAAATCTAGTATATTTCTGATCCATCATTACGTTGATAACTTTACATATCTGTCATATCAAATCTCATGACTCTTCCACTCTTGCTACCATTAATGTGAAATATGACCCTAAAATGTGTGATATGTGCATTTAAGGAAGCCAAGAATTACAATGAATCTTGAGCATAACGGTGATTCAAGTAGAACTTGTTGAATCTTTTCTTTAGAAGTAATATCACTTCTGATCTCAGCCTTAATGCTAAATAATTAGAGGATACAGAACCACGGTGTATTCTGGTTATTTAAGTGATAACAGAATCTAGGTAGTTTTTCCATCTCACTCTCACTAACTCCCTACTCACAACTTGAAAGCCCATCCTTGCCTGCACTTCTCACACTATTCAAGGAAAGGCAGGATATTGTCAACCCTGAAGAGGAGCAATATTATCTGAGTATGGACTCCCTGCTCCCTGATTCCTTCTCAGCTACAACTACATTGTTTCATTCATTCTTTTCTCACTATGGCAGCTACGGGGAAAAAAACACATCAAAATTGATGAGTGGTCCTATGTAAAAGAGTTGAAAGTAGTGGAGAAAATGATTCAAAATGTTCTCAACTTCTCTAAGCCTTCCACATGATCAAGAAGCTAGTAAAATTCACTCATATTTGTAGCTGTCAAAATCCTGAATGCTAAGCCCCTCACACTCCACTGCAGATGTAATCAGGAAAACATGAGAACAACAATCAGGTTTAGAAGTAGGAGATCGGGTTTCTATTGCCATATACCAACAGAGTGATTCTGACAAGTTCTTATCGTCTTTGAATATGTCTCTGTCTCTCTACCTGGGGGAAGCCTACATGTACAAGATTGCGGGAAGAACAAACAAGATACTTTATGTAAAAGTACTCTAATCTGTAACTCACTCGAAACTGTAATTGTCTTTTGCTTTTATGGTTCTGTCACAAGAAACTATGCACCACATTATCTTTTATACCATCTGTATAATTAATGGTCTAGCAATGATGTCTTGGACGTTGTGTTCTAAACCACATTTTTAAAATATCACCTACAAAGAAGATTTGCATCGATTGTCCCTGGGTATATCATTTGAGAAATGCAGTAGCCATATGTTTCTGATGCTTTGCCATCTGGAGCCATGCTGACTCTGGAGATACCTCCCCTTCCAGGGCTCCCCAGTTCCTAGAGACAGTAAACAACTCACCTGTGTACATGACTTTGACACATAAATCTATCCACTCAGAGCCCATGCCTCAAACTGTCCCATCTCTCAAAGGGCCCTAACACTTTGGGCCACTATCCACTTGCCCTAATCATCCCAGGGTGAGACATCAGACATCTAGGGGCAACCTCTACAACCAGAGTTCACCAAAATTATTCAAACTATCCAATTCTAAGCCTGCTTAGCCTGCTTACCTTATCCCACCCATTTCTTCCTGTAGAAACCACAATAAAGGCCATTTTCTCTTTCTCCTTCACTCTCTCTGCCTTCTGACCAACCCTGGTGCATCTCCATGTGGCCTATATAGCATGCTGTGCCTCCTGAGTCTAGAAATCTGTATGTATAAAAACTTCTTCTTTCCTGGCTGTCATGTCCATGTCCATGTGTCTTCTTATACCTGATTAAAACAAATTCTAGGTAGCCTTAAAATTAAAGAAAAAAAAACCACTACTATTAATTTTAGTGAATAATTATCCTGCTTGAACATTTTTTTGTCAAATCTTTTCCTGTATTGTGAGATTTTATATCTATCCTAAAATAGGCTACATGGATCACTTCACTTGCAATTAAAACTTGTTTACAAAAATATTTTAAATAATGCATTTATATGAATGCAGATACACTAACATGACAGGAAGAAGGAGAATTTAAATAATAATCACACATTTAAAATGATTCATAAGAAGCCACAGACCTGGGGTTAATTTTAACTCAGTTGTAAAAGGTTGGTACAAAATAGAATAAATTAAAAGCAATTTCAAGGCTTTGGAACCACGTCTGTTAATCATATACCCATGAATATCTTATTTTTCTCTTCCTTTGACTAGACGCTTATCTGGATAGTGAATCAAAGCAAAGAATCAACCCACATTGAAAAGCTGTTTTATCCTCTGCTGTCTTCAGTCCATAAATCAGTTAATGGAGAAGCAGAACTAGTTTTCTAAACCATTGTGTTTAGCATTTATGTACCTTGAAAAGGCTTTGACATAGTCACAGAAGCAGCAATCATGGAAGCTGTTACATATCAAGAAGTCAGAGGAGAGAACTGCAGGGCCCTGACATACATTTATGGAATAAAACAGCAAATGTCAGAATGCATTGTGACTGTGGTATCCGGCCAAAAAACAGTACCACAAGGTTCTATTGTGTTATCAAGATTGAATTCCTGAGAATCTAAGTTTAGCAGAAGATGATAGGAACAGAAGACAAGGTATCTGAAAAAATAAAATAACGTAAGAAGAATAAACCATTGAATAATAAATGGTAAGAAAGCACTAGCTACAAGAAATCAGACTATTTGAATCTCTAAATTTAAATGAAGTTTAGACAAATGCTGTAATAAGAATGCTTGCATTGCATTTGCCCTGAAACTTTTATACCAAAGCATTATATTTTTATGCCTTCAAAAAAGCACAATAAGGGCTTGGCAACCCAAGGAAATTGTTGCCACATTCCATAAATATTTAGTCAACATTCTTTTGTTAATGCTGCATGTATGGATAGAAGATTGACGGAATATTGAAGGAACAATAATCACTTCCATTTATAGTCATATGTGAAGTAAAGAGATGATTAAAATGTGTTGCATATAGATAATCACCCTCTCCGTACATCTTCCCTCACTATATTAACTGCTCTGGAATATATAGCATTAAATAAGAAAAGCTGCCAATTATTCTATTTAATGACAATACGTAGTCCCACCCAAAGTACAGTCTTTCCTCATCATTCACTGTTATATCAAAAATTTTATGTAGTGTGTATTTCTCACAATTTTAAAAAGTTCAAAAAGCTAAACAATTAGATAAAGTATAAATAAAGTCACTTTTCTCTTGTTCAACTTGGTATGGGAACAGATATTCTGATTCACCAAATAATTGGTTAATGATAGCTTGTTATATATGTGGTGGAATATCACCTTCAGAGTAGTAAGACTATAATAAAAAAAATCATTCTTTCAAATGAGCATGAGGCATCAGATATATAAAGACTGAGAGCAGAGATAACAAACTTCATGCCCTGAAGGAACTCACAAAATGGCTAGCACAAAAAATATAGTGAGACAGTTAGAATCAACAGTATTTGATAGCATGACAAAGTGACTATAGTCAACAATAAGTTAGTGTATACTTTAAAATAAGGAAAAAAGTAGAATTGTATAATGGGCTCAAGCTTAATCAAGGATAATATAAATGGTGCTAGCTCACTATCATTTCTTAAAATTCAGTAATACTCCATTGTAAGCATACACCAAATTTTAATAATCCACTCATGAATTGATAGGCACTTGGGTTGTTTCCATGACCTAGCAATAGTGAATTGTGCTGCCATAAATATTCAGGTGCAGATGTCTTTATAACGGAATGAATTCAAAGTGAGGTGACACAAGACTGGAAGAATGGGCCCCACATGTACTCGCCATCAAATTGGTACTGACTGATTAACACTATGGTGCTCAAATGGTGATTGTGTTCACTAGGGATTCGGGGAGTGGGGGGCAGTCTCACATCTGAGGGATGTGGTGACCACTGTGGAGGGGAGGGGCATGCTTAAAATGTAGTTGGGGAAGTGAATTAGGGGTCTCAATACGGGGAAGGAAATCCTCTAAAACTGATTTATGTGAATAGCTGTACAAATTGGTAAATTTACTAATAATCATTTAATTGTACACTTAAAATGGAGTAAAGGCATGATATGTAAATTATACTTCAATAAAGAAAAAAAAAGAGTAGAATTGGAATGTTCCTAACAGAAATAAATGACAAGTGCTTGAGGTGATGGAGACCCCAATTACCCTTATTTGAATACTACACATTGTATACCTGTATTAAAACATCACATACACCCTATAAACACATACAACTATTATGTACCCATAATAATTAAAAATAAAATATTTTCTCAATAAAGACTAACAGTCATGCCATGGAAGCTTTGATTTTTTTGACACTTTCTCGGAGATACAACTAGTGTCTAGCACAGTACCTGACCCAAACTAGACAATTGAAATTTTTTTCTGAATTATTGTATTTACTAGTGGTGACATAAACATATTAGTATAACATGTCATGGACACACAAATGATGGAAAATTTTACTTTGTGCTGTTAGAGAGGCTTGAGGAGTTGGTAATAATCAACTTGAGCAGGCATTTACTGGGGGTGGAGGCAGCAAGAATGAATAAAGCCATTACAGACCAAGTGATCAGTTTGACCAAAGGCACCAAGGCATACATGGAAGTCCATTATATATTTTGAAAATTTTAATAAGTATAGATGAATATGGATATAGAAAGCAGCTAATACTTAAAGAACTTCACGACAGGATGTGATTTCTACTCTGCATTTAAGCCCTCACCTGATGTCTGTAGATCACAGATTATAACTGTAAGTTATAATTTGCCTAATATGTTTCCAAACTATGTACCCCTACTTGGATGCACCTCATGCCAGAAGTATGAAAATATGTGTCATGTTTTGTGGAAGGTGAAGTCAACCACTCCTTATTTTGCTGACCTCAAAATCTCATAAACATCAGAGCCAATACAGTATAAATTTATGTAAATGGGTCATCATCATAAATAAGCAACATAATTCCTTTTAAGTAGCCTCTGTTATCTTTTGTTAGTCCTTAGTTGTTATATCCTACATTAAATTAAACAAAATGATTTATCTCAAAACATTCCAAAAGCAAACTGGACATAAAATCAAAATAAATGGATAAATGACATTTTTCTTTGATGGTAGAGGGTGTCTTAGAATCCTATATTGTTGTTCTGCGTAAGTACAGAGTAATATTAATTTGTATTAAGTTATTCTTAGAAGTTTAGAAATTTCAAAAAAACAAAAACCTCAGCATTATAGACAGTCAAAAGCAAGATTATGTGAATCCTTTTTAACAGAAACCTAGTTAAGTTGTACGTTCTTTATAGTCATTAAAAATCCAAGTTTCCTAACTCCAATCAGTCCTCCTTCAACAGCTAACATCCATTTTGTGTTTACTGATTCAAGTACTGTATTTTGTTAGAGGTGACATAACAACGTTCCATGTACTGGGTGGTTTTAACAATAGAAATTTATTTTCCCATAATTCTGGAGGCTAAAAGTCCAAGGTCAAAATGTTAGCAGGGTTGATTTCCTTGGATACCTTACTCCTTGGCTTGGAGATGGCTATCTTCTCCCTGTGTCTTCATATCATCTTCCCTCTGTAACTGTGCTCAGTTTTCTGTTCTTATGAGGACACCACATGTTTTGGATCAGGGACTACTCTAATGATCTCATTTTAACTTAACTACCTCTTTAAAGACCCTATTTCCAAATACTATCATGTATTGAGGTACTATGGGTTAGGACATCAACATATGATTTTTGGGGAAACAGAATTCATTCCATAAAATATACTGTTCTGAATACTTTTTATGCATTATTTTATTTGGTCTCAAAAACCAACCTGTCAGATACTATTTTGATACATATTTTACAGATGAAGAAATTATGCAAGAGAATGGTCAATCACTAGCCCAAGTTCACACAGCTAGTAAGTAAAGAAACTTTCACATATGAATCCTGCCATACTCAACCCCAGTTTCCATAGTAACAACCGCACAATACTGCTATTCAGGTTACTTTACCTTCTAGATGAAAGCGATCCTATACAAATTTCTTCAGTATCTCTACATCTCAAAAATCGCTGTCTTTTCAACACTCTTTTTATCATTTTCCTTCTTTATAAGGGGAAGCATCTTACCTATTGACAAGATTTTACTTTGTGCTACAATATTCCTTGCTGGCATAGCTTCAGTGTTTTCCTTTTCATAAGATCTTCACGGTCTCCATTCTCTTTCATAGTGTGTGATATAAACCACTCTCAAAGATTCTCTTTCCCATTCCATTTATTGTCAAATTACTTTTAAAAAATAAAATATGTCAGCTACTCAGCTACACCCAACTAAAACATGTTTCTTCCTTTTTCTTTCCCAGCGAAGATCAGATCATTTAACCAATAGTCCTTTTCTCAGTTAGTCTTCAACAGGAGCAGTGTACCTAATTCATAAAATTACATCACTAATACATCGCTCTTCAGTTTTCCTCTGACCTCTCTTATGGTTTGCAGAGGGTTTACATGACTTTCTAAAGCCCATTTGGGTTTAATAGACTGAAAATATTTTATTCATTAAGATTCCTTCAGTGGACTGCTCAAATGGAGAGGTGTCAAGGTATCACAAGGATGTACAATGGTAGGTACTAAAAGTTGGTTATTAAACTGCTTTCAAAAGAAGATAACTATACTAACAAAACTCTAGTGCTTTTCTGGTATGAGTTTAAAAATGAAAGTGAGGATGGAGGCCAGGTGGAAGTTAGAGCGAACTGAATTGCTTTGCCTACTGCAGAAGCAATCAAGATAATCTTCCAGGTAGGGAGGAAGAACCTTGAGTTGTAAATATCTACGTCTACGACAGCCACATACATAGACGGCTAGAGAGCTGAAAGGGACTCTGAAGAATATGCATGTATCATCAGGCTTTTAAATTTGTTAGCTTAGTTACGGAGTACAGAATGTACCCCATAGTTATCTGCCTCCCTGAAAAATATTTAATAGTTGTAGGTTGTTCACTGCTGTTTTGTGTGTGTGTGCACGTGTGAATGGATTCTTTAGGAAAATTGAAACAGGCTCTAATTTCTAAATCTAGATGGGAAATAGTATTTAAGAGCCATGATGATTAGGGAACAGTTAATATCTAAATATAGCATCTTCAAAAAGAAAAATATTATAGAGGGAAAACTGAATATATAAAAACAAGAGATTTCTAGAATGCCATCTAATGATTTATTAAATTATCAATTGTACTTATTCATAGTCAATATATTTGTCTATATAGATAAATAAAATTGGAGTCCATTAATTATCCAGAGATTTGATATGATTTAAAAGCATCTTCAGCTCATACGCACACACACATTAACAGGCTTTAAGATTAATTATTTCGATTACATATTTTAGTTCTCTCTGTGAAAGAAGAAATTATCCAATAGCTAGCTGCTATGCACCACAGAACTCTAAAATGAAAATATTTTCTCTCTACAACTGGCCAGTATTATTTATTTTTATATAAATACTCCTTTTTCTTTTGTTAGTTTTCCTTTTAGAAAGTATGCATTTCTACATAGCCATGCATATAATGAATAACAAAAATCCTTAAGAGTAACAGTGATTATATTATTTACAATTAATCTCCTTACTAAGAGTCAAAACATATAAAAGGAAACAGGAAAGGACAGACTCTGATGGGAACACTATGCATATATCAGAAGGAATATTTGTCATACTAATCAACACGACTTCGATTTTTATCCAGTAAACGTGCCATCGCAATTTCACATTTAACTTTACTGCAACATAATATTTCTGTATCACCCACCAAATAGGAAAGGCATACCTTAGTTCACACAAATAAGCAGCATATGCATACACAAATTGTCTCTCTAGCTCCTTTCATTATGCAAGCATATCTGCAGGCCCCATTGCAAAGTAAACACTTTATTCTTTGTTGATAGGGTTAAAATTGGCAGTTAAAAAAACTGAAGAACATATAATTAAAAAGGGTAAGTGATTGTAGCTATCAGGCATTACACAACTTCTGGAAGTTGCTTTCAGCCTCCTCCTCTTTGATTCTAATGTCATTGACTTTAAATCATCTCCTGGAAGATGATATAAAATCATTCCAAATCACAGATTTGGGTATATTAAAGTACTTACCTTTTCAACCAAGATTGTCAGAATTTTTCCAATTGTTAACTCCAGGGAAGGGTCCTCAAGTGATTTAACCTAGACTTTGACTGTACTACTCCATGACAAGTCACCAACAAACAGGAATCCATCTGTATAGTGGTATGTGTGTTTTTTCCCTCCTCTTTCTTTTATAATTTCATCTTTGTGCCCAAAGTTTTACTTCACAGACTACCAAAGGAACTTGGAAATTGCTGTCTTGTTTAGTGGGATCCTGTGGATGGCTCATAAACAGATATTTGGTAGGTTGGCAAAATACTGTACTATGAATGTCCACTAATGATGTCCTATTGTTTTTAAATCTCCTTCTCAGTGTGGAACTGCACTAATTAAGAGCTGACATAGGCACAACTCAGTTTCCTGAGGTGCTCCATAGTTAATATTAGTCAACTCTGTGCTTTCTCAGTTGTACTGGGATTGCTAGAGCACTTACACCACACTTTGTATTACATAGGGGAATAGAATTATATATTTCATGTGAGCATTATTATCTCCTCCTTTGCCCTGAGTTGATCTGAGTTATTTCTCAATAAAAGTGCTTTTGAAAAATTATCTTTGCAAAAGTAATAGGTAGATGTAAGGGCATTTGTCCATTATGTTTTGAATCTATAGTGTTTCTTTTGCCAATACTCTTTAGATGACATGGATAACTCAGAATGCAGCATGAAAACTATTAATACTACAACATATACCATTCATCAGCAAAATCTGTCATTAAAAATAACTGGCACCTTTAATTATGTACTGATTATTTTAGACTTAAAACATTTTACCTTAAAAACAAATGAGAAAACAAAGGTGTTTTTAGTAAATTACAGTAACCATAACAAGAGAAATTAAAACCCAGACTGTGTGTGTCTAAAGCCTGTGTGTATAACTGTTAACCAGCACTGGCTCATAACCGCTTTCTTATTTTCCAGGGAGAAGTGGGGATATACTTATTTTTTTCTCCTACCCTTCCTTTGATTCACACTGTATTTTGGAGAAATAACCAGTGTTAGATAATTGGCATCTACTAAAATTAAGCAAATCCTTTAGAATGAAGTAAGAGAATGATTTTACTGTGTTTGCATTTACAGTAGGTCCTTACAAGGGAAGCATTTAAAGGTCTTGCATACATTACGTTGTTCCATTCTACTCATTCTCTCTTCTAGATATAAGATACTATAATTATTTTATAGTTGATAATAGATAAACATTAATATTTCTAAATATTTATAAGCATTTTAGCTTTTTCTGTATACTATATTTTTAGTAATAACCAATAAATATTTACATTAAAAACATTAGCATGTTATTATTTTACAGAACTGCTAAACATTTCATCTGAAAATGCTATAACTTAAATAAATCCTTTCTATAATATTGTCAGAATTGGCTGGCAATAAACCATGCTTGCAGAATTTTTGCAAAAATATAAAATATAGTTATTTTCCTAAATTGCTTTTCCAAAAACATGTATTAAAGGAAAATTAAATGTAGTCTGTGAACACCATAAATCATCAAATAAATTCAAAGTATTGCAAGAGATATAGAGGATTTAATTATGTTGGGAAGGTTTAATTAAATGATCTAAGTTGTAGAATAGTATCAATATCAACTTCTCTTTTAACAACTCAAACACAAAACTTTTTCTGAAGCTGTTCTAACTCCCATATGAACTTAATGTTGCAAAATTTGAACAAGTTAAATATTTCCACCAGCTTAGTCTTACAGATAGAGAATACATAAAACATAATTTTTTATTTATTTCTGATTACAATGATACTAAAAGGATAACTGGATTATAGTAGTACATTTAAAGTGAAGAACTAGATTTCATTCCATAAATATACATATATTCTAGAGAAGAAACATGGACCTAATGTTTATATGCCACACTAACCATCCAAACTTGCAATTCAAATAAACCATCTGCAGTTGGCTTAACGATCTATCTGCACAGATATTTAAACAGACAACACAGGTGAACAGTCACGATAAATCTAACGAATCAAAATACATAAGCACTTGTGCACGTGCATGCACATACATCTCAGCAACTGACATTAGTTTTGTAAAATCACCAACTTTAAATCTCAATAATGACTTAGTGTGATTGTCGCCTTTCCCTAGTCTCGACTATGTTGCTACGTATGAAAATTTTAGCACTTATGCCATGCATTTAGTGAGAAAAGACAATCTAGAAAAATTTGAGTCATACCTCCTATTTACATTATAGGAAATTCAGGAAATTAAAGGTAGACAAGTTGAATTATCTGTTGAATTTACTTGAATCTCCATTTTAATAATATTCTGCATATTATATCTATACATACATACTGTAGATAATTTGATTCACCGTTAGCAAAAATTATAGTCTATAAATTTCTAGTGTACTTAATGACAGTGAAGATGTTTAGGGAACAGTACTCCTGAGAATACAAAGCACTAGTATGCCACTATCTTTAGTGTACATAGGTAAGAAAGATGTTAGAAACATTTACATTTCAAGTTACCAAACAATGTAAGTTAATTGTATATTTACTTTTTACCTTTATCACAAGGTTGAGTTTCTGCCTAAGCATACATGCTAATAATAATAATAATAATGTGCAGGTTATTTCCCAAGAACCAATGACCTAAAATCTTGAGACCATGTATACTTTTAATAGGAAATTGCATTTGCTAGAATATTTGTGCCATGAAATTTTGAATTTACTCACTAATCCATGACCTCACTGATCTACTTAATAAACTTAAATGTCATCAATGACTGTGGATTTTCTTGGACTTAGAAAATATATGTGCTATTGACATGTTCTTTCTTTAAAAATGTTTTTTCCAAATAAAACAGTGATTACTAATATGTTAATTTTAATGAAAACCCCCAAAGTCTTCCATGCTCTATAGAAGAATTCTTATTTATAAACAAGATCAAATGTTATCATTTGTAATATTTGCATTCAATATAATTTACTTTTAATTTATTACTGAACTAAATGTAAAAGATAAGACTTTTTCACATTTTTATTTACAAATATTCATATTCCTTAAGATTTCTTTTAAGTTTATATTTTGAAATTTAAATTTCAAATTCTTACTGGAATATTACTTTTATATTAAATAACTTTTCATATATTTGCACTATTAAAAATGTAAAAAGAACTCGATTTATTTCCTTTGTTCATTACTTGATCATATGTAGCAAGCTTTTGCTCTTTTATTTTGTGAAGTTAATTGTAGAGTATGAGGAATAATGAAATATATAAGTTCAGAATCTATATATAGATGTATGGAATTTGCATAGTGATGTAATAAAATTGAAAATGGTTTAGAAGAAGAGGAAATATATTCTCTCTTTGTATCCTGTTTTTACTCTATACCTACCAAGTTTATTCAGCCATAACTTGAGCAAATATTATTATTTTTTTTCCTTCTTCAAAAAACAAAATCTAAAGAGCAAGAGTCCTTAAGAAGGGAAAACGATGATCCAAAGTTATCTTGCTCTAATTTAAAAAGTGATAACTATGAAGGTGGAAAATCATTATACAGTGAAATTCAGTGTTGGATTAAATCCAGCAGAAAATCCCCCATGTATTGTGTGCTGGGGATCAGGAAGAACAGCTCTCCTTTTTCCATTGTTTCATAATCCTTCCCTCCAGTAAATTTTGCCTCTTAAATTCTCTCCTACAGGTTTTGCATGCCTGGAGAAGAGGCTGAGCCCGCAGTCGCAGGTTATTGAACAGCCACTGGGTTAAATGTTGGCAAGGGTTTCATCCTTTTTGGTTTCCTCAAAAACAAAATAAAAAACAATTCTCAAAACCACCATAGGGAGCATAGGAAAATGGAAAGGAGCAAAAACAAAGAAAAAGAAGTATTGTTTTCTTGCAGACCAAGCCTGCAGAGCTACATGCACTCTGTACTATTTTCTGTGCTGCTTTTGTTGAAAATGCCTGATTTGTCTATATTATTCTAAAGACTACAGTGGGTCTGCCTGTTTGGGCCAACAGGTCTATAGACCCAAATACATTGCAAAGCTTTCCCCCTGAGGCTATCTGCCCAAACACAGATAACATCTTTTCTTGGCTCTTGATAGCCACTTGGTCTGCCTCAGTGGCTATCATATTGGGAAACTCACCCATACTCAAATTTACCCTGAACTCCTCTCCAACTCCTTTTTTCTGGATAAGTAACCAGATTTTTTGGAAATAAAAGCAGTATCTCTGTGGAAGGCCTACTGAATAGAGAAAATGAGTAGTAGAACATTGTATCTGTGTAGAGGTATAATCTATTTATGCTCCTTGGACAAGAAAAAGACATTGCTTTGGAGCTACTGGTTCAAAAAATGCCTAATAGCAATACTTGAAGAATGAGTGAATAAAGGAATCTGACTTTCCTTTTGTGGTCAAAATGTTCAATGAGAGATAACTGATGAAGAATACCTTTCACTATCCATTTATTCATTCATTATGGCAATCGTGTACCAGTATATTATGTTCTAGCAGGGTAGAGTAAAAAGTTATATATTAAGTTTCTCGCTTTTTCTTAAAAATGTCCTTTATTTGAAATTAACTTTTATAATACAGATAAAATCAGAAATAGCTGAATAAGATTAACATAATATAGATAAATTGAGTATTACATTTATTAGTGAATAACAATACAGCATTTCAGCATTAATTTGAAGTTGCATAGTACCCATGTTATAAATTGAGGCAAAATCAATATTTATATTTATATTCTCATGTTCACTCTCTCCCCTCCTTCTATCTCTCATCCATATTCTTTATATGTGTGTAAACAGGATAAATAAATTTGGCATTAAAAATAAGAATAGGAAGTACAGAAACACTTCTAGCATAAACAACAGACATTCATTTTATTATACAGTAAAAGGAATGGTTATTACACTTGCTAAAGAAATCTAGTTTGAGTTTTCACAAGTTATCACATTATATGGTAAATCCTAACTGAAGTCTCTAAACATACGCCTTTAAACTTAAAACAGTACCTGGCTTTTTCTATATATATCAAATAGTAATTTTTAAAAGATAAGCAGTCTCTTTTGAAATGAAGCTATAATAGATGTATCAAGACATAATTTTTTCAAAATAAGTTTCTTTCAACTGGTCATCCTACTTTACTGATTCCAATATTCAGCCGTGATCTATTTATAGAAATTTTTATGGAATGAGTTCAAAGATGTGAGGCATTCATACCTAATACAATTATTTCTCTATAAGGCTGAGCAGTTTTCCTGGAAACAAATTATGTGCTGAATTTCATGTTCATTTTTACTTTTGATATGTTTATTTTATGAGTGCTGTTTCAATAAGGGTAAAACAATATATTTTTGTTTCTTTTTATAGTTGAAGATACTCTGAGAACTACTCTACCCCCGCCACACATGGCCACTGAGACATCTTGTTAGAACCATGTACACCTGACTACAGGCAGAGTTGCTAAGTTCTGTATTGAATGCTCGTCTCCTGTCCCTAATGTCTGAACTTGGGGCCAAAGAACACAACTACCCTCCCTTAGTACAGTGTGTGAAACTTTAAGATTTAAAATTCTGCAGCTATTTGTGGCATTGGCTATATGTTCTCCTATGTTGACCTGCAACAATACAAGTGGCCATGCCGACGTCCTGAGAGAAGCAAAGCAAACCACACAGAAAATTCTAACCAAGAGATCCATATCCCTGTGCATACCATACTACTTTTGAATGTATGTAGAATTTTTTTGTGATTATCAACTAGAAAAAAAATCCAATTTTGAAATATTTTTGAGTTGATATATTTGTTATAAATTATCTCAAATAAAAAACATTAAAACTGCATCCTCTGGAATCTTGTACATGGCAGGGGAAGAAAGTACATGGCACTTTTAGGTGTTCGAATATTATGATCATTTTTCAAAGATGAAGACTAATGACAAACACTTCCTGAGATTTTGGTCTCCAAACAGTACATGGCATCAAAGAATTTCATAAATTTCTCACGTGTTTTCCATATTCCCAAGCTTCATGAATACTAAGTCATATATGTTAAGCTCTTCTAAGATACCATTGTGCAGAAGTTTTTACGTATATTACTTTAGTCCCCACAACTTTTTAAGATAGTACTATTTTCATCTTGTAGTTGAGAAATTTGAATTGATAGTGGAAGAGACAGAGGTAGAATTCAAACCCAGGTTTGACTAAGTCAATGCCCATGCTTTTAGCTATTATATTATACAAACTAAAAATTCTTTAACTAGTGAGGCAATCATGTTTGCTGCATTAATTGGCAAGCAAACAAATACAGAGTGTTATCCTGACTTCTATCCTTTAGTTTGTAATAAGTTGGGCTAAAAACTTTAAATGTTAGAGAGAGAATTTTAGCTCAGGTATGACCTGTGCATATTTACTGAGATGCAAGAAGGACTCCCTAAGAAAATATAAGTCAGCTTTTTCAATACAGCCCGAGAAACGCATTAGAGTATTTGTACATGTTTCTCTACCTGGAAATATATAATAGACTTCCAAAGAGATTTTTTAGCAAAAGCTAAGAGGGAGCAAGAGATGATTGTTTCAAAGAAGGAATCACCTATGAATAAGAAATGTGAACAGATTTAGTGGATATAGTTTAAAGCAGTGCATGTTTACCTCCAGAAATAAAATAGATTATAATATCTACTATTTATTGAGCAATTGTGATGTGCCTTGTACTGTTCAGTGTTATGTTCCTAACATGCTTTATTTTATGCAATGCTTGCAGCAGCTTATGTGAGAGGTAGTGTTATTTTTCCCATTTTACAAATAATTTAATAGAGAGTAGGATGGGTTAAATAACTTTTCTGAGTTTCAAGAAACATATTTAGATTCATACATATATTTTGACTCATACATATGAAAAATTTTGCAGAGCTTTTATACACAATAATTAGGTGAACTTATTTTCATCCAATATCCATCCAATGTGTTCTAATAATTTGGCTCATTAAGCAAATTAATCTTATATTCATAATGTTATTAATAAATTATATGCAATTTGCCAATAAACTTACATCCTATAAAACCTAGGTTGTATTTATAATTACAGAATAATCAAGGTAAACTTGCCTGATTTATTATTATTATGGGATTTACTGTATCACTGAACTGGTGATGTTCAAACCAAAATGACACATGCTTTATCAGGTTAGAATGGGTGCAATTATCCCTGTCCTGTTTCCCAGTCAGTGAATGCCTGATAAAATGAAAATCTATGTTCCTATATATTATTCTTCTTCCTAATTTTGTTCTCAATGAGAGCAGAATGTTTCATCAGATAAAGAAAATAAAGGTTTTATTTGGATGTTATCTTTAGGGAAAAAACCCATAATGTTATGATGTTACTACTGCCACTATAATTTCTAATATATTGCTAAACATCAAAAGATGTCATTTTTAAATTACAAATGGAAATACTCCCAAATTCACCACCTCAGAATGGGCACTCCATGGACGCGTGTGGGGTGGGTGTGTGTGTATAGCTTTTGCTCAAGGTACATCACGTAATATAAAAAATTTATGGTTCCTGTTTAACAGAGAACCATCAAGGTGGAAGTATTTCACTTGGAATTTAGTTTTGTGTTACTGTAGTACCAACTATTTGTTCATTTTGTGGATGATGGTGGTCTATTGTGGGACATTTTTAAAAAGCAATGTGCAAGTTCAAATAATTTACTGGATAAATTACTTACCCATACTTAGTAGAATTGTTACCAAAGCAAAGAAATATGCACAACAAAAATAACTCAAACACAGCAAGTGTATTTTTTTTAAATCAGAGTCAGGATTTAGAGTGAATAAAACTAAGATTGTTAGTTAGTTTGCCCAAAGTCTGTGATTCTACTTCCACAGGAAGAAATAATTCCTTAACTATTACCTAAAGCCATATTTATTGTTGAAATCTCAACATAATCAACACTATTTAAATACAGAATGGCAAACTGAAAAAAGAACATCAAGCACAAAAATTCAAAGGTACATATCACATTGTTGAATAAATAAAACTGTGAAATTTATACATGATAATTGATATTATAAAAGTTTATCACTCAAATTATCTGTTAAGAAGTAGATCAAAACAATAAATAGGTAAAAATACCATATGAAGGCAGGGAATTTTAAGATTGTTTCTTAGCCTCAATAGCTAAAATTACTAATCTAAGTATCTATATGAGTAAATTGAGATACATAATGCCTTTTGAATTAAAAAGGGGAACATTTCACATCTGGGGGAAAGAAGCATAAACATATATAAACAAGATAAGCTAAAAATATTATTTTCCTGTTACTTGTCCTGAGACTCAGGACCCAAGTAGTGCTACTTTTATGTCCAGCTAAAAAAAAAAAAAAAAAAGGATTTTTAATATTGTGATGTTATCTAAAGGTTTTTGCATATTAAAAATTCACAAAGTATTCACTTTAATCAAGGGAGAATACAAAAAATATGATTTAGAATCCAGTAGAGAAGAACTGAATAAGTATTACTCTGCAGAGGAGACACAGGGACAATTTTCCTCCCATTTCTGCCTCAATAGGTAAGAAATCTAAGAGCTTTCCAAGAAGGAGAGAGCTGTCTTCATTTCTCACTCTTATTATTATGGAAGATCTCAGACATTCATTTTCTTACCATAAGAGAATACTTCTAAATATGTGGCTTTCAAAATATCGTATTTTTTAAGAAGCCCTTAAAATGCATTAAATGTGAAAAAAGACATGCAATTCAGAGGTGCTACGATGCAACTTGAATAAAAGCTGATCAGATATAAACTAGAATATTTAAAGCACTGTAAAAGATGCTATCTCTGGGCACACACCTTTAATCAAGTTGGCTACAATTATTTAAATCTAGGAAAATCACTTCCATACAAAGCAAACTAGTTTTGCAAAATGCATATTACTGTAAGTGCCTATTCATGTTCATGATTTGGTAACTGGATTCTCCTTCTCTCTTTCACTCCCTTTTGTATGAATAGAACAGATTGTGTCTAATTGAAAACTGTAGTCAGAAAGCAATCAGGCTGACATGGTTAATAACAGGCATTTCTATTGAAGCATTGTTATGAACCAAATTAAAATTATACTTTTTCCTAAATATGAAATCTGCTGTTGTTATCAAATGTACAACTCTTTTGAAATTAGATGTAAAAGTAAGAAAAATCACAATGGCGATCGCTCAAGGTCAGGAGTTCGAAACCAGCCTGAGCAAGAGCGAGACTCTGTCTCTACTAAAAATAGAAAGAAATTAATTGGCCAACTAAAAATATATAGAAAAAATTAGCTGGGCATGGTGGCGCATGCCTGTAGTCCCAGCTACTCGGGAGGCTGAGACAGAAGGATTGCTTGAGCCCAGGAATTTGAGGTTGCTGTGAGCTAGGCTGACGCCACAACACTC
>CAUYRT010022586.1:0-13021 GCA_963574885.1 Lepilemur ruficaudatus
GCCCACCACAGGCCACCGTCTCTGCAGCGTTCACTTCCAGGGCGGCCGCAAGACCTACACTGTGCGCGTCCCCACCATTTTCCCGCTGCGCGGCGTCAACGAGCGCAAAGTAGCGCGCAGACCCGCGGGGGCCGCGGCCGCTCGCCGCCGGCAGCAGCAGCAACAACAACAGCAGCAACAGCAGCAGCAGCAACAGCAGCAGCAGTCGTCGCCGTCCACCTCCACTGCCCAGACCGCCCAGCTGCAGCCTAACCTGGTGTCTGCCTCCGCGGCCGTGCTCCTCACCCTGCAAGCCGCTGTAGATAGTCAGGCTCCGGGATCCGTGCCACCGGCGCCCACCATTCCCTCCGGAGAAGACGTGAAACCCATCGACCTTACAGTGCAAGTGGAGTTCGCAGCCGCAGAGGGCGCAGCCGCCGCGGCCGCCGCTTCGGAGCTACAGGCTGCTACGGCAGGGCTGGAGGCCGCTGAATGCCCGATGGGCCCCCAGTTGGTGGTGGTAGGGGAAGAAGGTTTCCCTGATACTGGCTCTGACCACTCGTACTCCTTGTCGTCAGGCACCACGGAGGAGGAGCTCCTGCGCAAGCTGAATGAGCAGCGGGACATCCTGGCGCTGATGGAAGTGAAGATGAAAGAGATGAAGGGCAGCATCCGCCACCTGCGTCTCACCGAGGCCAAGCTGCGCGAAGAACTGCGCGAGAAGGATCGGCTGCTTGCCATGGCTGTCATCCGCAAGAAACACGGAATGTGAATGGGTTCCCCTGCGGCCTGCAGGACTCGTGGGCCCCTTCCAGCCCAGGGGAACCTCAGGCCGCTATTGAACTCCTCTATACTCCTGGGACACTGGTTGACAGTACTGAGGCTTAAGGCAGCTGGACTCTTGCTGGTGATCTGGCACCCTCACTTGTTTCCTCCTGAAGCGGGGCTGGGGCCTCAGACTCTGCACTGGTGACACCAGCAATTATGACTTTGTATACCCTTCCTCCCCAGTTTATGTTGCAGATTCTGGTTAAGCAGAGGCTTCAGAACCACTGAACTTGAAACTTACCCCCTAGGGATGCAGGTGGGATGCCCAGGGACTATGGGTTTGGGAAAGCCACACCTTAAGGTTGGCAAGCAATCAGAGATAACTCTTCTCTGTGTAGTGATAAGAGATCCAAGTAACATCAGTGATCCTCCTTTTCATGCTTTTCCTTCCCAGGTGCAGCCTTTGATTCTGACGGGGACGGTAGATCTGTGCCTCTGCCTCCTGGGATCTCCCTCCCCTGGGGGCCATTTACTAGTGGGTCTGGGTAACCTGCTGATGGAGATCCAGCTTGCCGGGGACTTAGGTTTATCCTGTTTTGTTTGCTACTGGTTACAAATTCTATTTTCTGTACAATTAGTCAGACTAAAGTTTTCACTGTGTTTGTTTGGCAAAACAAATTAAACAAAAAGTAAGGTTTTTATTTGGGTTTTGCTATTTTATTTTTACAAAAACTTAGCTGAAATGTCTTTAAAACTGGGGAAAATAGGCCTCAGCCTATTTGAAAGACCCGGCTGACCCTAAAAGTAGGGATGCTTCAATGACCAGATTTCTCCGTAAAGGGCCCCCTAAGCATATGAATCCTAGCCTTATAAGGTCCTCAGAGTCCTGGCCCAACTTACCCTAAAGAGTTTGGAAACTGTACCAAATGGTCCCGGTTTGTCCATGGGTTATCTCCTGGTGTCCTTCTAACAAGACAGAGCAACTGAGAACTAAGCTGAATTATGACAGCTCACCTCTGAGGGTTTTGAATTCTCAGCTGAGGTTGAATTTTGCTAACCCTTACATCCCTTAGGCCTAGCACTGTGTTTGATATACATGTGCTTGTAGTTCCTTAATAAACCAGTGAAGACCACAGCTGGAGCCAGCCATGGCTTCTTCAAACACAAGGACTCTTGTACAGAAACCTTGACCTTGGTACACCTTCAGTATGAAGGAGCTGGATCCTTGGCATTAAGGAGTTGGAATTTGTGATCCTTTGATTCATTTTCTTGGCTGCCTCTATTTTTCTTTAGATCAGATGTTGGGGGTGTGAGGGTGACATTTTTGTCTATAGCTCCAAGTAATTTAGCTCAAAGTCAATGGGGAGAGGCAAATGCCTTAAAGCAATGGGTTTTCTGTGGGTATTGAGGCACAAATGGACACTTCTCAGGCTCCATAAAATATAACTCTCCCTTCTCTGTGTTACTTATGGACAAAGCTTTGCATGGGGACTTGCCCTGAAGCGGTGAGCTGGTATGGTTCTAAAACTCTTATCTGTTTCCCTTCTGGTCCCTTGGCACTGAGTTGGGGAACAAGTCTCTAGTAGGGAAGGAGGGATGATGCGCCATAGGTTGTGTGGGTGCCTGGTTGGGGGAAAGGTTGGATCTCTGCCATCCTTAGCACTGGCTGGTGGTAATCAGGTGGTGGAAGCATAACAGTGCCCTTTGTGTGCCCCTTCTGGGTCAGTCTCTCACATGTCCCCATTCTCCTTCCTTGGAGTGAAGGTTTTTCCAGGCTCTAGCCATGCTCTTTAATGTATCCTTGAGCTCCCATTGTTGAAGGAACTTATGCTGGTTCTGCTTTGGCCTTCTTGAACCTCTCAGCAGAACTCCTAGGGCCCTCCCTGGTGTGTGGAGGTTATGTGTACACACTTGTCCAGCGTTTTGGCTTCTTAGGGAGAGAAGGCTAGTTCACAGAGCAAGGGAGGTCCCAGATGTTGATGCATCGTAAGTAGGGCAATACAGAGTTCTCACTAGCTGAGTAGTAAGAGAAGTATCTAGTCAGGCAAAGTGTAGTGTGGACAGACCTGGGATTTAATAAACAGAAGCCAGGCCTGGTCTTACCAGCCATCCCCAAGAGGGGTGGGATAGGAGTGGGCAAAGGTGTGAACCTCTTCTGGAAAAAGAGGAGTACTGAGTGATCTCTGGCCAGGCGGGAATGCTAGGAGCTGCCTGAAGAAGACCTGTAGCCATTTCTCTTACCTGTGGTCGTCTAGGTTGGCTGCAGAGCCCTTTGCCCAGCACTGGCCTGACCTAGAAACAGGCTTTACTTCAAATGTTTGCCTTAGCAAGGAAGCAATGAAATGGGCATTGAAAGGGCAGGGCAATGGGTGGGAGGACTATTTATAATCTGGTCACTTAAATCACGGGGAAACTTTGAAACTTTGGGTAAGCCAACTATTTCTCTTTTCTTATTAGTAAAAATGAAACTTATAGCTCTCCTATCTGCTGCCAAAAATCCTTATGAGAATGTTCTGGAGACCCCTAACGGTACAAGTATGAGAGTAACCTTCTCTCCAGCCAAGCCTCACCTGAGGGGCCTTTGAGTCTCCAGCCCAAGAAGAGCCCAGCCTGGGCCCGACTGGCCGTGGGGCAGGGCGCACGAATGTTGGGAGAGCAGAAGCTGTGGGTTCTGCCCGGCTGGCCAAGGCTATAAGGATACAAATAGCCCAGGAGGCAGCCAAAGATTCAAAGGGGAGGGGGCTTCGCCAGCGGAAACAGCCCAGGGGCCCGGGAAGGGGCAGCTGGGCCAGCTTGGGGCATGGCCGGGCTCCCACAGAGGCGGGGCCAATCCCTACTAGCACACAGCCTGGGCGGGGCTGGGCCAGCTGGGACCAGGCGACAACTAAGCTCTGACCCTTGCCTGGCGCCAAGCTCCACTGTTCCAGAGGCTTCCGCTAGACCACAATTCTCAGGGGCTCGCCCCGGCAGCCTCCCTCCTCGGCTTAGCCTCACCTCCCGCGCTGTGGGCCGTGTCTGGGCCTCCGCGCGTAGCACACTGGGAAAAGTAGTTTTCTTCCGGCGCATTTGTGCCAGAAAGGGGAGCGGTGGGACTGTGTCTCCCAGAGTGCAACGGGGCGGGCGAGGGAAGGCAGGGGGGAAGGGACAGTCGGTCGCAGACCGCGCTGGGTTGCCGCCGCCGCTGCCGCCATCGTGCCAGCCCCTCGGGTGAGTGTCGGTGCCAGCACGCCGGGGCGGGGGCTGGGCCGCAGGAGCCGTTTTCCAGGCCGCCCGGAGGCTCCACTGAAAGTCCCCGGCGGCCCCTCCCATCCCTACCCCAGCGGCCCGAAGCCGCGCGGGGCCCGGGCCATGTGTCGCGCGCAGCTCCGCCTCCCGCCGGTCCTCTGAGGCGGCGGCCGTGGGGAACGCAAAGAGAGCCAGCCAGGCGCCTATCCGGGAGGTACCGTGCCCATGGCTGGTGCACCTTACTGCGCCATGGCCGGGCCTTTTTTTGTGGTCGGGATCATCCGGATGGGGCTTTCAGGGCCCCGCCCCGTCTGGCCTGGCCCGGCCTGCTCGAATCCGGCAAGCTCTTCAGGCAGACTAGCGGGCAGACCCCAGCCCCACGTCCTGCCACCGGCCTGCGAAGGATCCGGGGATGGGCAGCGCCACCTGGCCCGCTCCAGAGTCAGCATGGGTAAGGGCGCCCGCCTGCCACAGCCGGGGCTTGGGACCCTTACCCGGTTCCTGTCCATAGCCCGGCTAGGGTGTAGGTGAACGCTCCCCTGCTTGTCTGCCTGCTGGGAGTGCACGAAACCTATCGCTCCCTCGGTGGAACCTGTGTTATGGTTCTCCTGCGGGGAGGGCAGGGTGAGAGAATTGGGCTGGAGGGGGTTCCACGTGAGACTTTTTAGCCCTGGCCAGCCTTGGAGGATCTGGGCCTGATTTGGCGCAGCCTCCTCCCCTGTCTGTCAGTGACCAGGCCCCAACTCTGGGTGGATCGGCTGGCTGTGTTAGTGGAGGAAGGAAGGAGGAAAACGAAGGAGGTGAGGTTGGATGTGTGAACCTCCAGGGCACAAGCTAACCTTCATATCTGGTCCTCCCAGAGGCAGCATTAGAATTGCCCCACAGTAGTGGATGATTCCATAAGAATGGGGTGTTAGGGTGGGACTTAGTGCAGGGGGAAGTAGAATCCAGGCTTGAGGCCCATAAGCCCAGTGCCAAACGAGATGTTGCTGCAATGGGCTTCGGCAATGGGGCACATTTGGCACATTTGAGTTGTAGGGCTCAGGTTCAGACTTTGGGGTCCTTCTGAAGCTTGAGGGGCAGAACTAGGACTAGAAGCTGCAGAAAGTCAGGGTTCTCATCACTTGCATCTCACATCCCAACAGCTGAAGCTGCCTATGAACAGGCAGGAAGCTGTACCTCACGAAATTGCCCTTAAAGATGGCACCAGACACATTGAGTTGTGGGACAAGAGTCATATCTAGCCAGAGAGTATTATCCTGACTGGCTTTGTAAAGCCACTTCTGAGTAAGTGATGATAAATTTAGGAACTGGTCCTGAGAAGACCCGGGGACTTGGGGGAGAGATAGCTTGTCAAGCCTTTTTTCCCCCTCCCTTGAGTATTTCCTCAGATAATGTTTTTTTTGGGCGTTGTGCTCTTGACTTGGAAGTTTTCCTGCATTTGAATTGTTCTGCCTAGTCATTCTCACTGGTCAAGAAGAACAGGCAAGGAGGTTGCTCACATCTTACCAGTGCCTGCCTTCTGTCTGGATTGAACTCTCCTAGTCCACATACTGGCCCATGAGAACGTGAAAGTCAAGTTCGTCCAGCAGGTTCAGGAGAGACCCAGTTTGCCAGTGGAGGTGGGCAATACGGAGGGACTACCCACAGGACACATACAGGGTCAGTGAAGTGGAATCTCTTAGAACTAGAAGCAGTTATTTCAAGACCCTCTCTAGATTGTCTGGATGGGTACTTCCAGAGACACAGGTTTCAAATGGACTAGGATTATGGCTGTGGATTAATTTGCATATCTCAAGGTCCTGGGTGGCTTGACCACAAGGGTTTTCTTTGGGATCAAAAAGATACTGTTCCTTCTTCAAGGTTACCCAAGAGTAGGAGGAATTCAGATCCCTCCCTCTCATTCCAACCTCCAGAAGTTCCCTGTAACTTCTTTGTCTGGGATCTCCTAGGCATCCTGACCCTAAGAAGTCCTTCACCTTTCTGGAACTTGGCAGGCCATCTAGGTCTCAGAGATAAGAAGAGAACCATGAGGTTCTCCAGGATTTATCTGTGCCCTCTATTCATGTAGGGCTAACTTGGAAGTAGGGCCTGACAAGGGGTAGTTGGGATATGGCTATACAAGCATGGGCAGGGTGTCAGGGTACTTGAGTTCTTAAGGAGCTCAAAATTGGGTCCCTTAGTGACTAGAGGCCCACTTCTCCTCTCTGAGCCACATCTCACTTTATTCTGCTGTCTTTGCAGTTGGGGGGTTGGGAGGGGATGAATGATTTAAGAGAGACACAGAATTCTCTAGAACTGGAAGCCACCTTATATCAATCCTTTAATGAGTCATTAGTATCTTGCTTGAAATTATTTTTTTCTCCTTTCTTGCCAGTGATTAATTTTACTCAGCAGCCATTCTTTGGGCCCTCTCTGTGTGTCAGGCTCTGGGCTGAGGCTGGAGGGAGAAAAATGAATCCTGTCCAGTCCTGGTGCAGGGGAAAGGAGGTCACAGTAGTGGGGATGATGGAGTTGTTGAGGGCTAAGTTGAAGGGATCTGTACAGGGGCTCTTAATCCTCTGCAGAAGAGAGGATTTCTGAATTATTAGAGCACCAAAGAGAAAAGGCTGTTAGTGAGTCCACCCTCCTCTGCAGTGACTGTCAGGGACCCTGAGGGAGGTATATCTCCAGATTATGGGCACAGGTCAGTCCGGGGTCCCTTGAGTGAGGCTGTCAGCTGCTTCAAATTGCTATGGCTGATGGAGTCTAGATGCTGGCTTCCAGGGCCTGCTTCTCATGAGTCCCCCAGGGGTCTCTGCTGGGTGTTCTCATAGTGCCTGGGAATCTCACCAGCATTTGGTTGTGGCCTTCTAATCCTCTGTCTGTAGCATGGGTTTGTGTCCTCTGCCCCTTTCGCTAAGAGGCTTTTGTGGTCCCCTTTATTCACGTGCCCAATAGTTGTTCTTTGAGTGGTGCATCAGGGCATCTTCCTAGGGTGCCAGATAAGATTCAGCAGGGAGGCTCTTTGGGTGTTCCTTCAACAGATGGCCCTGCCTAGGGGGTTACAAATGGGGACAGGAGCCACCAGGGACTTTGGAAATGCCAATACTGTTTGTTTTATTTTTTATTGTTATTTGTTTGTTTGTTTGTTTGTTTGTTTGTTTATTTATTTGAGACAGAGTCTCACTCTGCTGCCCAGGCTAGAGTGAGTGCCATGGCGTCAGCCTAGCTCACAACAACCTCAAACTCCTGGGCTCAAGCGATCCTACTGCCTCAGCCTCCCGAGTAGCTGGGACTACAGGCATGCACCACCATGCCCGGCTAATTTTTTCTATATATTTGTAGTTGGCCAATTAATTTCTTTCTATTTATAGTAGAAACGAGGTCTTGCTCTTGCTCAGACTGGTTTCAAACTCCAGACCTTGAGCAATCTGCCTGCCTCGGCCTCCCAGAGTGCTAGGATTACAGGCGTGAGCCACCATGCCCGGCCCTGTTTATTTATTTTTTGGAGACAGGTCTCTCTCTCTCTCTCTCCCTCTCTCTCTCTCTCTCTCTCTCTCTCTCTCTCTCTCTCTCTCTCTCTCTCTCTCTCTCTCCCCCTCCCTCCCCCTCTCTCTCTCTCCCTCCCTCTCTCCCTCCCTCCCTCCCTCCCTTCCTCCCTTCCTCCCTTCCTCCTCTCTCAGGCTGGAGTACAGTGGGATGATCATAGCTCTTTGTAACCTAGAACTCCTGGGCTGAAGTGATCCTCCTGCCCTCAGCCTCCTGAGTAGCTGGGACTACAGACGCACCATTGTACCTGGGTAATTTTTTTAAGTTTTTTGTAACAGGGTCTCGCTGTTGTCCAGGCTGGTCTCAAGTTCCTGGCCTCAAGCAATCCTCCTTCCTCAGCCTCCCAAACTGCTGGGAGCCACTGTGCCTGTCAATACTGCTTGTTTTAGAGTCCAATTCAGCCCATCCTCATTGAGGCCTCCGGGACAGAGGAGTAGTCCTTCCGGGGCAAAGGGAGTGAATCTAAATTTTCCACTGGATGAACATTGAAAGTGAGGCAGGATTTCTTTGGGCTGGGGTTGAGCTGAATGTTGTGCGGGACTTTTTTTTTTTTTTTTTTTAATTAACATTTTCTGATGGGCCATTTGAGGATAATGTTTGTGTGTTTGGAGTTCAGTTTGAGTTGGCTGCCCCTGTCTCAGCTTTGAGATTCTGTGATTCTCTTCCCTTGACCATATGTGGCAGGAATTCTTCAATCCCTCCCTGAGGGAGGCAGCAGTGTAGATTATCCCTAGAGTGACTTCCAGGCTGTGTGATACGATCATTCTGGTCAGCACCCTGGCCACTAAGCTGGTGTGGCACCCTCTCCATTCTCACCCTGTCAGGACTGTGTCCTCGTGGGCAGAATGCTTTGCTCAGGCCTTCCTGTGGCTGGGAAAATGTCTTAGTGGCCAAGGAAGGGGGACACGAGGGCCAGGGTGGCCCTGCTCAGTGGCCCCAGGGCTCCTACTGCCAGCTGACCTATGACTGAGAACTTCCTTTCACTGTCCTGGGTGTTCTTCCTTACTTGTTGCTAGTACCTGCTGTATGCCAACTCCCTGAGCCCCCAGGCTGGAGACGGGGGAATGGAGACCCTCCCACATGAGAAATGTCTTGGGTACCTGGAAATGGAGGGCTGTTTGCCTCAGTATTCTCAGAAAACTGTGGCAATTCCGAATGTTTGTTTCTTAAACCCTGAGACACTCCTTCGGAACCACTGGGTCTCTCTATTGCAGAAACTAGAAAACCTGCTGCCTTGGGGAGGGAACTCTGTGGAATTGTTTCCACTTGCAGGTGGTTTCAAGGCTAGGAGGGTGCAAGTTCTCAGTCATTCCTTTGGTAGAAACCTGCTTTGAACTGGGGAGTACGTGCTCATCTATCTCCCATCCTGAGGTGCATGGAGCTAGCTGATTTCAGAGGAAAACAAAAAGCCTGGGCTCCATTCCTTGTCATCTGGTTTTGCCACCTGTGTGCTTTCTGCTGCCTCACATTGGCTCTCAGCTATTCCAATCTTCGCCAATTTCGTGGACATTCTAATGTTATGCCAGTGGCCTTGTGTGCTCTTGAATTCTTCCTTAACCTCTTAGAGTCTCTGTTTCCTCATCTACAAAGTGAATATATTCATACCAGCTTCACAGGGCCTGTTGCGAGGCTCAAGTGAGAACACATGAGAGTGACTTACAGGTGGCATTCCCTCCAGCACCCTGCAGGCTCCACAGTCATCCCTTTATTCCCTGCTCTTCTCAGTCTTAGGGTGTTACAGCAGTGTTGGACTGGCCACAGGAGTGGTCACTTAAGGGTCTCAGGCCCGTCTAGGGGCGCCAAGTCCCTGTGCACCTGACTGGCAAGTTCATGGCCTGAGGCTCAATTCATGATGGGAGCTTGTCAGAAGGACTGGGGCTCCAAAGGTCTCCTGGGCCACCTGGGAAGGGAGGTTATGCAGGGAGGAAGTGCAGAGCAGGGAGCCCAGAATGCAGGGCTCGGGATTCACCTTCTGACAGTCAGAGCAGCATAGGGGCTCTAGAGCCCTCCCTCCAGGTAGGAGATGTGGAAAGGGCCATTAGGGCCCTGGGGACACCTAGACCTCAGGTATCAGCCCCAGGAAAGGGTTATTTCTTGGCCAGCCATCTGGGCTGATTTCTCTCCATACTTCAGGCATGGCAGTGGTGGGCCAGGCAGTTTTGATCCCTGGATCTAAGCCTGCTCCGTGGTGTGGCCTCCCTGGAGGGGACTGACTGCTGTTGGCCTAGTATTTACATAAGAACCAATGAAGCTTCATATCCTCTCCTAACATCCCTCAGTTACTGATGAGGGGACAGAGCCAGAGGGACACTCCCTAAGGGAGAGGTAGAACAGGCTGGAGGCCAGGTCTTTGAGGGTGTGGCTGTGTGACTGATGTTCAGCCACAGCTGCCCCTTGGGTGACCAGGACTTGGGAGTGGGAGGGGTTTGGGGCCAAGCCACAGACGGTAGTTGGGTGAATGACAAAGAATTGTTTCCTGACAACTTGCACAGAAGGTGTGGGTGGTGGGGAAGTGGGTCACTGGGCCACTTAAATTGAGCGGGGTTTGCCCAGAACTCACTTCTCTTCCAGAGAAGGCCTGGCCTCTCAGCCCAGGCACCTGTGCATTCGTGTACTTTGTCAACAAACAATTATTGAGGGCTGGGCCATGGACATAAGGGTGACTGGGGGACCTGATTAGGGAGATAGACAGTAAACAAATAGCTAAGTGTGACAACTCATGCAGTGGTATGTGCTAAGAAGATGATACAGGAGGCGCCATGAATAACTAGACAGCTACTTTAGACTGACTGGTCCGGGAAGGTGTCTGTGGGGAGTTGACATTTGAGCTGACACAAGTGACAAGGCGCCAGACACATGACGGTCTAGTGGGGAGAATGATTCAGGTAGAAGGTGCAGTAGTTGTAAAGTCTTCTGTCTGCTGGGAACAAGCTCGACATGTTCCAGAAAGAGGAAAATGCCCTGTGTGGGTACAGAGGAGGGGAGGGAATGGGCAGCAAATGATGAGTTTGGACAGCCAGGAAGGCCAGGTCTCCCAGGGCCTTGAAGACAGTAAAGTAGTTGAGACTGTTGCAGGTGCCGTCTGGAGTCACTTGGAGGGCTGTGGGGAGGGGCAGCTTTTTCCTGAAGGACAAGCACCCTGCAGTCCTTCCTGTCTTTGGTTGCTGCTGCCCTTTTCCCCTGTCCCCCTACAAGACACTTCTGTGCTCTGGGGTTTAAGCCACATGGGCTGTCTGTCCCACCTGTTGGCCCTGTTTCAGGGCTATGTTTGGGGCCTGGCAGGTAGTAGGTGTAAGGGGGATTGGCCACAGCAGGACCTCACTGTGGTCTGGGGACATCTGTTGGCATTCCCCGCAGGCCTCCGTGAGGTCTCTTAAACATGTGAGCATCTTTCTGTGTGCCCGTCTGAAAGGAGTGACGTCTTCCCGATCACTCTTCTGCTCCTCTCTCTGCCCCAGGTCCAGCTAGGCCAGGATCTATCTCTGCTTTGCTGAGATGGTAGAACAAGACTTTGTGACTTTGAAAGCTCGGGAAAACTATGAGGTCACAGCTTTCATCCTTCATGAAAACGCCTGTCGTTTGGGCTCTGGGTCTGACGTGGAGCTCTGCCACTTGATGCCTCTGTTTGGAGGCAGAAGCCCCAAATCAGGACTACCTTGCCCGTCTCCAAGAGAGCCAAGCTTAGGGGTTGGAGCTTCAGCCCTGGGTGCCCAAAAGCTCTCATTGATGGGGTCTGTTATTTTTATGTCCAGACCCAGGTTGTCTCTGGGAGTCCTGGCTCTGGATCCACCACACCTGGTCAGTCCAGTTCCACCATTTATCAATGGCCATCCTTGAGCAAGTTGGAATTGGCCAACCTCTCTGAGTCTCATTTTACTCATCTCTAAGATGGGTGTTGACTCACAGGGAACAAACGCACATAAAGCTCTTTGCACATTTCTGTACCTAATGTGCATTAGTGAAAATGAGATGTTCTCAGCCAGACACTGCTATTTTGAATTTTGAAGTTTTTCTGTTGTCTGATGAGATCTCCTGAGCTAGAGGTTTTAACCTTGGGTCTATGACTGAACCTCAAGGAGTCTGAACAACCCAAAATTATTCATCAGACTGGGGCATCTCTGCCTCTGTGCAAATGTACTGGGAGAGAGCCACAGTTTCTGAGACATTCTTAGAGGGTCTTTGCACCCACAGAGACCTAAAGGTCAGTGGAGGCTGATGCTCAGTGTGCAAGAGGTCACCAAGGTCTTTTCTGCTCCTCGAGGAGCCTGGCCTCAGTCAGCCTGCGGACTGTTGGGGTGAAGCAGGAGATGGCGTGGTCAGCGGCGCTCAGAAGAGCTATAGGAGAAGCCGTCGTGATGAAGGTCAGTTGCTAATCTGATGTGAGGCTGCCCCTGAGCCTTGGCATTTTGTTTCTTTCCAGGCTGCTTCCACAGTAAATGTGTTAGAAACAAGGTCAGGGCCTGCTGGCCATTCTGGGGAACATCTTCCCAGCCTGGCCTGTCCCCATCCCCTTACTGCACGGGGACAGGAGGGGGCCGTGCACTCTGCTTCTTTTTTTGGACTCAGGAATGCTGCCTCCCAGCCATGAGTTGAAAGCTTTGTGGGAGGTTTGGCGTCAGAAACTATAAATTCTGTAGTTTGCTGTGCCACATTCTATGCCGGGAGATGGGGGTGTTGGGGGGGTAGTGTGTGTGTGTGGCACGAACAACCCAGAACCCTCACAGCCCAGAGCCACAGTGCTCTCAGGCAGGGGAGTAGGGCCTGGGTGTGTTGACAGAGTGTGCTCAGGGGCGTGAGGGTCGCCATTTGAGTCTGAGGAGTCCCAAGTACATGGGATCTGAACGTAGACTTGGAGGAAGAACAGGAACTGACCCCGCAGATGAGGGGAAGGACACTGACCCTGTGTCCCAGCAGGGAAGCTCACCTGTGCAGAAATCACAGTGAGCAAGCTCTCAGCGGGTTGTGGTATTTGTGTGTAGAGCTGGATCAAGGTAGGAGAACGTGGCTGGAGAGATGGGGACAAGTGTGAATGGCCACCTGCAGAGGCGAGGATGTTTGGCCTTTAACCCAAGGGTGAGGGTATTGTAGGGGAGGGACGTGGCCAGCTTTGTGGTTTACAGTGATGCAAAGTTAGAAAGCAAGCACTGGCCTCAGCCAGAGGACCCAGTGTCAGCACTGATGCACTGGATGACAGTGGAGTCTGACCACGTGGCTATTGTGATCGCTACATGGAAATAACATGAAGGTCAAGCAGGCCTCAATCCATGTAGTTTTTTTTTTTTTTTTTGAGAAAGAGTCTAACTCTGCTGCCCGGACTAGAGTGAGTGCCGTGGCGTCAGCCTAGCTCACAGCAACCTCAAACTCCTGGGCTCAAGCAATCCTTCTGCCTCAGCCTCCCAGGTAGCTGGGACTACAGGCATGCGCCACCATGCCCGGCTATTATTTTCTATATATTTTTAGTTGTCCAATTAATTTCTTTCTATTTTTTAGTAGAGACGGGGTCTCGCTCTTGCTCAGG
>CAUYRT010022587.1:0-32603 GCA_963574885.1 Lepilemur ruficaudatus
CTACATACTAGCAAGGAACAATTACAAATTCAATTTAAAAAGCAACTTCACTTAGTATAATACCAAAAAATACCTAGGAATATATCTAATGAAAGATGTGTAAGACCTGTATAATGAAAACCACAAAACGTTACAAAAGTACATTTACCAAAAGTCATCAAACTTTTAAAGAAAACAAGCTCCTGGTAGATACCGAGCCCCGATCGTGACCATGTGGCAACTGACCACGTGGCAGATACCGCCCACCGTGGGCCGGATTCCATCAGACCCTCCAAGGCACAGCTGCAATTCATCGTAGGATGGAAACGGCACATCTCGCTGAGCACCAGCAAGGCCACCTCGGTGGCACTGGGACATGTCCTAAGCTCACACCGCCTACAGCCACACGGGCGGGAACGGCTACGGTGACAGGAAGGAGGAGGAAGAGCAGGGCGGGGTTGCAGATGGGCTTGCTTGGTGTATTAGATTCTGATGGCAGCTGTAACAAATCATCACAAATTCAGTGGCGTAAAACAGCACAAATTTGGTGTCCTACTGTTCCGGAGGTACAAAGACTGAAACGGGTCTCATGGGGCTAAAACCAAGGCGTCCACAGTGCCGCGTTCCTTAGGAGATGCTGGGGAGACTGTTTCCTCGTCTCTCCCGGCTTTACCGGCCCTCCTCCTCCGCCCCAACCCAGCCACACGGGTTGAAGGGTCGACTCCTTCTCACTCTGGCATCCTCTGGCCCCTGCTTCCGTCGTCACCCCTGACGCCAACACTGACGCTCCTCCCTTCCTCTTCTACTTACAGGGACCCTGTGATTACACTGGGCCCACCTGGATGCTTTAGGATAATCTCCCCTCTCGTGATCCTCTGATTAGCAGCCTTCATTCCATCCGCAACCTTGACTCCCCCCAGCACGTAATTTAACATATTCGCAGATCCAGCGATTAAGATAGGGACCTCTTTGGGGGACCCTTCTGCCCATCACATTTGGTTTGTGGCCACACTGCAGCCCCATTCCGGGGTGGCTTTGAGAGACAGCACTGAGTTGAAATCTCAGGCAGGGAGCTGAGAGTGGTGGGCCTGGCCCTCTAGTTTATGTGGAAAGGGAAGGGCCCAAGACTGGAGCGTATCTAGACTCATGAGCGGTGGCCAATAGCTCGGCCAGAGGCCTGGAAGGAGAAGCACTGGGAGCCTGGGAACAAGACCTGCGGAAGACGTGAATGAACCAAGAGCACGGGCGACAAGAAAGATCCTTTGTATCATTTGTTAGCGCCCACCAGAGAGTTCCCGACACAGAAGAGGCGTTAAACAACCAAGCGGACAGAGCGACTTTAGCCAGCAGGCTTCGTCTCCAGCCACCGTGGAACCGACACAACGGTCCCGTGAATGGATTGGCCACGGCGGCAGGGATTGAGGCCGGGCACGGATGACGCACGGACAGCCCCTCACTAAAGCCTCGCCCCCCCACGGCCACCCGCAGACGTCCCGCTTCTCCCTCTGCCCCACCCTGCGTCCTTCACGCCCCACGTGATCCCGAGAGCACTTCCCAGTAAACTTCCCGCACCCAAAGCCCCATCCCACTCCCGAGGGAACCCAACCTGGGACAAGCTGCTCAACAACTGTGGAGGGGAGTTGAACTGACCTGCCTCTGTGGCGGGCAAGGCCGTCTGTCTACCTATGGTGGAGGAACCCGGCAGAGACACCCGCCCAGGGCTAATGATCCAAACCCTGGCTTCCTCTCGAAGGACCCATTTCTTTCCTAGACGACTGATTAATCCCAGGAACGCCCCCACTACCTCTCCACCTTTGGGCCTCGTTAATCTAGTCCCCGAAGCGCAGCATCTGTACCAGAGACGCTTGCTCACAGTGGAGGTGCGGCTGTTTTGCTGATGCTGCACCCTGCACACGCGTGGGTGGGTGCACGACCCTTGAACAGGTGGGAGTGTCTCCTCTGGGGGGGATAGCAAGTAGGGACGGGAGGCTGTCAGCTTCCCTCTCCCGCTGGCCCCTACCTGAGCCAGTCCACTCTGCTTTCTCCATCATTTAACTATCTCTGCATCTTCCTTTGCCAGCAGCTACACGGTCTGTAATTATCTGATGGAGTCATTCATTTGTTTGTTGTCTGTCTGTCCTAAGACGTATGCCTCACAAGGGGAGGAACCTCGTCTATCTAGCTGACTAGTCTACCCTTGGCTCCCAGCCCAGTGCCCGGCCTGTGGCCTTTGGGCACACGTGTGAAGCCCATGGCCTCCTTTCGCCACTTGCTAGCCGTGGAATCTCAGGCAGGTCACTCCATCTCACTAAGTCTCAGGTTCCCTCTCTGCAAAATGAGAATACAGGAGGGTTGGCACAAGGACGAACGAGATGACACAGCCACACGGCACTTTGCACGGCGCAGAGGCTGGAAAACGCACTTCCAGGCAGCGGAGCACAGGGCTGCATGGGAGCCAGGGCGGGTGGCCTGTGCTTCTGGTTTCCCATGTGAACTGGAAGGCAGAGTCCTCCGCTGGGAGAAGATGCTACAGGTTTGGCACACACGCCGGGGAGACGAGGAGGCGGGCTGGTGGGGGCGCAGGGCAAGCAGCTGACTCCAGGCGCTGTGGCTTTGCGGGCACCAAACGTCCTTGGTGTGGGCTTCCTCCCGTCCCAGCATGGAGGCTGGTGCAGGGGTGGAGGAGACAGGTGCTGTGCAAAGCCCCGGCTGGGCTCTGCCGGATGAGCAGGGCGGAAGGACGAAGGGGCCAAGGAGCTGAGGGCGCTGGCAAGAGCGTGGCGGAGATGATGTCCTGTGCGGTCAGAGGCCTGGAGATGAGCGGGCCGGCCGGTGCCCACGGGACGGCGCAGGGAGCCGAGATCAGGACGAGGTCAGGGAGCGGCGGCACGGAGGCGTGAGAGGCCGGGCGCTGCGGAAGCTGTGGTCAGGGAGTGGGATCCCGAGCGCGGTTGGAACCTCCGAGCGAGGACGAGGCCCGGGCGTGGGCGGCCGCAGCAGGGCGAGGTGCAGGCCAGCACCGGGAGGTGTGGGGAGGCCTCACGTGCTCCCGGGCTCCGTCCGGCTCCGGATGACTCACAGATGTGTTCCCCTGGCCCTCACCTCTCACCCTCACTTCCGCCCCTCTGCCATGGGAGCGGCTCTCGCCACCACTAAATGTTGCTCAAACAGAACTTATTTTCTTTGTACCAAATCCTTCCCTTTTTTAACCACCCTATCATTGTCTTCCCAAGCTCCCAATTTTTATGTCATTCACTTCCTCCTCTCCTCTGCTGGCTTTGCCCCCCCTCATCTAGACTATTACGAAGCCTCATGAATTATTTGGTCCATCACATTTCTAAGCTAAGTGCCCTTCTTTCAATTTTCAGAGCTAAAATCCTCCCCAGGAACTGGCGTCACGGATCTGAGAAGTGGGCTGGGTCCAGGGCGGGGGAGCGTGCAGGGGACACAGGCCGGAAGACGCCCTGAGAGGGCAGGAATAACCCAGCTTGGCAGGAGGCAGCTGCGTGGGCAGTGACGTGTATGGAGATACTTCGCAAATGATAACGTTTCAGCCTCAAGGAAGTTGGCGAAGCATTGTCCCAGCTTCTTAATGCATACCTGCTGCCAACACGGACCCCTCGGGCCGGGTCCAAGCAGGAAACTCTCCCTGAAATGCTACTTTACTCACATCTTTCAGAACGTTCATGGTGGGGGCTTGTCAACACAGACCTGGGCTTGAAGAGGAGCTCCAGAGCCAAGCTGCCTGTGTCCAGACCCCTGCCTCCAATGCCACCAGCCACGTGACCTGGGCACATTATGTAACCGTGATGTGACTCACTTTCCAAATCTGAGACCTCACGGGGTCGCTGTGAGCATTCAGAGAGGGCGTGGGAAGCTCACAGAGCAGTGCGTGGCGCCTGGTAAGTGCCGGACACGTGGTAGCTGTTACGACCACACCTTTTACGAGTCCATACCCTGGAAAACGCACGACCACACCTGTCGTCTGCTCTCAGGACGTCTGCTCTCACAACCCGACGGCCCGGACTGTAGGCTCTCAAGGGCCGACAGTCATCCCAGGGTGACCCCGCCTGCCTCGGCCGGGCTTCCCAACTTTGTTTTGTTATTTCTGTTATTTTCATGCCACACACAAACCCCACCACCACAGACAGTACCGCCCAGGAAACAACGTTAAGTAATTGACGGTTTGGCCGTTTTTTAAGTCTAGGCTTCTGGGAGAGGAGACGTCTGTGCAGGACCTGCGATGCCGGGAAGCAAGACCAAGGCTGGGAGGAGGTCTCGAAACGCACGGGGCGCAGGCACTGCTGCCGCCCTGCTGCGGCCCAGAGTCCCTCTCTGCCCCACAGACGTCTGGTTCTGCCCCCAGGGACGGCACACGCCTCGCCCTGCACTGGGCGTCTCCAGCCCCTCCCCTGTGACCGGCCAAGACCTCCATCACAGCGGAAGTCGATGTTGCTGTCCCCAAAGCCCCTCCAAGCCAGGTCCCCACACTCTGCCCAGATTTATCCTGTGGACACACACCTTCTCGCTTGCTTCACTTTCACAATGAGAGCTATTACTGTTTCTGAATGTATTTCCTTGTCTCAGTTATCTACGTTTAAAATGTTTCTTTTCCTTTTTTCCATCCATGACATCAACCCCAAACACTCTGTGCTCTGGCGTGTGCTTTGCGACGTGGCACAGGGAATAAAAAGGTGGGCGCTCTCCAAGAATAAAAAGGGAAGGTGAGGCAGGTGTTCCCAGGCACGCTGGTGCCTCGAGAAGTCAGACCCACCAGGCTGCGGGGACGCTGGGATGGGAGACACTCGTTCCCAGGGCGGGGATGCCCGGGAGGACACGAGAGCCTCCGCTGGCCTCCCCTGCTCTCTGGAGCACTCCCAGGGGTCGTTCCCATGGAATCCTACGGTGTCCTCAGCCTCACAAGTCACACGCTTGTGTTGTGAGACTCTGGTGGGACATCGCCAGCAAAAGGGGCTTCAAAAGTGGGGGAAGTGTGTTGGGGCAGGGGCAGGGAGAGAAGAGGGGGCATCCAGCAGGAAAGCATAAATATCTGCCACGGAGAATTGTGAAATGTTTGTGCTGGAGGCAGAGAGGAGAAAAAAGGTACCAGAGTGAAGCAAGCCACTCGCTGTCAGGGACCCATGAGCAGCCATTTGAGACCACGGAGTGCCATCTGGTGGGCGTTTGGGGAAGTGCCTCCGGCAGATGAACTGGCCACTGGGCAGGCCCAGGTGGGCTCCCAGAGCTGAGTACTAGGAGAACCTGGGCAGGTGCTTCTCTCCCAGAGCTCACCTCACTTCCCTCTCGGAGGGAAGAGCCCTGTGTGAGGACTCTGGGTTCCGGTCCTGGCTCAGACACCATCTGGAAGACCTCCGCGTCTCAGGAAGTGGGGAGAAGGCTTTCCTCTCAGCTCCAACCTTCTGTGGTTCTTTCTCTGCCTCTGAGGGTCCCCAACCCCAACCCACACACCCTCTGCTTGCCGCTCGGCCCACCCTCCCTGGGGAACTGGAGTGGGCTCAGGGGAATGGCTGAGGCCCACCTGCGAAGCCCTTTACGGCACTCCTAACAGAAGATTACATTTGATCATGGAGGCCACGTTCTCAGTACAGGGCTTTGGTGGTGGTAAGTGCTTAGACAAAAATCTGTTCATCTGTCTGAGGAAAGAGCCCTGGAACTTGAGTCAGTACCCTAGCCAAGTCTGAACATAAACACCTTGGGGACTTGGGAACTGAGCAGTTCTTCAAGAAAGGTCTCCCTGGTCCTCAGTCAAAATGCAGTTTTAGGCCAGGTGTGGTGGCTCGCGCCTGTAATTCTAGCACTTTGGGAGGCCCAGGTGGGAGCGTTGCTTGAGCTCAGGAGTTCGAGAACAGCCTGAGTGAGAGTGAGACCCTCATCTCTACAAAAGATAGAAAAAGTAGCTAGTCATGGTGGTGCATGCCTGTAGTCCCAGCTACTCAGGAGGCTGAGGCAGGAGGATCGCTTTAGCCCAGGACTTTGAGGTTGCTGTGAGCTATGATGATACCACTGCACTCTAGCCCAGGTGACAGAGCAAGACCCTGTCTCAAAAAAAAAAAAAAAGGCAGTTTTGCCACTGTTGTTGTTCAGCCTTCTGAAGCAATTCAGAATAATTTTTGTTTTTCATGCGATGCCGACAAACAGCTTTCAGATTCCCTGCAAAGACTGTCATCTTGAGCCCAACTTCCCGCATTCCTTACAGCAGTGCCTTTCAAAATTGTCCTCAGTTGAAGACAATCAGGATTCCAGTCCCTTCTGGGGCTACTCTTTGTTTGTCAGTGTTTCTGTCACCATGTGGTGTGAAACTCCCGACCAGCCCTCAGCAGCCTGGACGTCACGGATTCCAGACACCGGGTGTCGCTCGGTGGAGCCTGAGGATGACATCAGCCCTCTCAGCAATCCTTTGCTCACACGGTCAGCGTGTCCTTCGCCAGCGTTCTGAACAAAGAGCTGAGATGCTCGGATATGCGCACAATTAATTAAGTAAAAGACATATATTACCTAGAAAAACTAGTATTGTTTTCAAGCAAAAAAAAAAATTGGGTAAAATGACCATTCCTATTGGATGAATTCGATTTTAAATTAATACTATTATACACCTTTTTAAAAACCTTTCCTCTTAACAAAGAAATGGCAAAGCCGCGCTCAAGCCCTCCGGGGCGGGCGGAACAAAGAGAAAAGCTGCCCGTCAAGTCAGATGTGAAAGGCCGGCTTCCCACCCCCCCAGCCGTATCTTGGAAGGGAAGCTTTGTCCTATTGACATTCGGGATCGCTTTTCGCAAGCTCAAGTTACCCCCTTGAAGATCTTTAGGAAGTTTCATGATACGGAGACATTGTTGAAAAATTGGCTGCTTGACTTCTGCTAAGCAATCAGACGCAGAGATCAAATCTGCTTCTGCCCACTTAGGCGGCTCGGAGCGCGCCTGGTTATCTCGGGCAAAATGAGTTTGCAACTTTAACTCCCACGTCTCAGAAGTCAGAGGAAGGTCGGCCGGAGGCGTGGACTGATCTCGAATATCTGACAGTCTGCATTCACAAATATCGGAGTATTTAAGAAGCAACAGAGACTGTTTTTACTTTATAAACTGGACGAAGAGGCGCTCGGAAATACGATTTCTTTCACCAAACCCTTTGGTCTTTCCTTTAAGAACATAAAATTCTAAAGTGAATTGTGGGTTATTCCTGCCCCGCCCTGAATTTTAAGTGTCTGACTGCTTCAAATACCATTAAAGCCTAATGGACTGAAGCCCCGTTGGCCATGCTGCACGTGGAGTCCTCACCTTTGTTTATAGGCTAATGAAAACTCCTGAGCTGCGTGTTTTTGTATGGGGTCCAGATATCGAGGAGACCTCCTGCTTCCACGCTAGGTCTTCATTCCTGGGCAAAGGAGTGTCTAGCACATAGGAATATATTATAAATCACATTTTTAGCGAGAATGACAAAGCTTAGTAACCCTTGCCTTAGGGAACCTGTCCAATTTGTCAGTTAAAACTCAGCCTTCTGATATAAAACGAGCCCGTTCATGTTGTGCGAGGGCTAATTCCCCGTGGAAAGAATCTGCTCGGGAGCTGTCAACAATGCTGGGAACGGCGGTGACGCAGGGTGGAATGCAGGGTCTCTGCGCAGAGAGCGTGGTGGCACTTCCTCAGTCTCCCACCTGCCCCTAAGTCACCCTTGCGGGGCCTTCCACAGACCACCCCCCCCCCAGGGCAGAGGGATGAGCCTGAAAACCCAGGGCTCCGTGCATGGGGGGTTTTTGTACTCAGAATTATAACACAGATTGGAGCCTGTCCCTTTCATGAACCAGATAATGGAAGTGTCTAATCTAAAACCACAAGCCAAAGAGAAAGCGTTCCATTGAAAGGAGAGGGTCAAGGCAGATCCATTTTTTGTCCACGTTTGGGTCCAGACGGGCCTTTCTGGGAGAGGAGGAAGGGGTGGATTTTGATTTTGAGCCCTATTACTCGACGGTTCTCCAATGTCTGCAGCTCTGAGAACGTGCCCGCGGACAGGTTCACCGAGGGGCCTGGCAGACGGCAAACGAGAGGGGGCTTTGGGGAGCAAAGTGCGCAGCCACGAGGCCCACTGCTGCGAACACGCATGTTCCCTCGTTGCCCCGGGCAGGCGGTTTCCACACCCAAACCCAGCTCCGTCTGGCCCCGTCCTCCCAGGGCCCAGCGACAGTCACAGTGCGGCTGCCATGGGAACCAGCACCAGCCCCGGCCGTCTGCAGACCCCCTGCCTCAGAGCCCCACGATGGCAACACGGCCAAACATGCATCTTCTGGGGTCCCCACTGCAGACCTTCCCAGGCTGTCTCTGGGGTACAGGCCCGGGGTCTGCACGGAACCATCGACTTGGGCGATTTGAGAGCCACAGCGCAAGCAGTGGTGGGAGGTCCAGCTGTGCCTTCCACGCCTCTGCTTCGTCTAGGGGTGGGCGTTCCCATGGCCCCCAGCCCCCAGCCACGTTCTCTCGGAGTTTCGCACACGACCATCCACCCCCTCTGCCCCTTCCTGCGATGCTCGTCAAACACCAGCCTGAGAAACCCCACAGACACCCCGTAAGGCCGCGTCAAAGCTCCGCCTGTGGGAGCCAGGACCCGAGGGCCGCCGTGCCTCGTGCCCCACCTGGCACGAGCATGGAGTGTGGAGGGACACGCGAGTGCCGCTGAGCCGGGCTGTGGCTCCTTGCGCGCCCAGAGGGAGATGCACAGGGCTTTGGAGGATCCTGGGCTGGACCACTGCAGCTTCGTCCTGGCTGTGTTTCTTAGGTACATCAAGCAACCTCTCTGAAACTTGACTGCCTAATCTACAGAACTCGGGCAAGGGAGTGCCCCTCTGCCTCTTCTGGTGGGGGGAAGGGGAGAGTGCAGGTGACCCTCTCTCCTCTTCCTCCCCTGCCCATGCTCCCATCTTAGCCCAGGAAGAGTATTCCAGCCCAGATGGGTATTCCAGTTTTCAGTCCCAAGTTCTCGGCATTAATACTTGGCTGCCCTCAAAGCTGAGTGTGGCTGCCACAAACACAAAGGGCCCAGCTGACTCCCTAGGCCGCCTGCAGCCCCCCATTCTGGGACCCCCCAAGCTGCAAGACCTGTTCCTTCCAGTGGGCCGTCAGGTGCATGTGCCTCAGAGCAGGAGCCCGGCGATGCGGAGGGTCACTCAGGCACTGCCGTCCAACCACAGCTCCACGGCCCTTCCCTCCTGGGACACAGGGACTCTGCCAAGGCCCCACACCAGCTCCGGGATGGAAGGAGGGCTGGGTGGGGCCTGCCCATGGAGGCCTTGGGCTCAGGTAGTGAAGCTGCCCCCTCACCTGCTGGGAGCCTGGAGACGGGATTATTCACCAGGAGGAGAAGGAATAGAAACTCTCCTTGCTGCTGTCCCAGGACAAATGGCACCCCGCACCCCCATGCCTCCACGGCTTTGTCCCTTTGGCTTCTGGAGCCTCTGCCAGGCTACTTTTCACTCTTCAAGACCCCCCTCAAAAGCCACCTCCTCCAGGGGCTCTCCCAGGCCCTGCCACCGCCTCACGCCTACCTCTGCCCAGGCACCGTGGGCTCACGCCCCCGCGGGCTGTGGCTCTCCCGGCCTCCACTCTCGTAGCACCTCCCTGCGGGGACTGAGCGTATTCAGTCAACAACCTTTCGTTACGTCCAGGTCAGCATCTCGCTGGGCGTCTGCCCCGGCATCGCTGCATCTCGGCCTCCCAAACTCCAGGCAAGCGTCCCGGCGGAGAGGAGCCGCAGTGTGGGTGATGCCGGACAGATAGTTTATCCTCCTCAGCCTAAGCGAGGGTGGATGGACGAGGCCTGAGGCCCTTCCTCGATTAAAGGCTTGTGGCGGTTCTGAGGGCACCCGCGGTATCTACGGCAGGGGCCAGAAAGCGGGCACGCGGCCAACCAAGCCAAGTCTCACTGGTCTCTGCTTCCCTCCTTGGAACATTGGTGATGCCTGCAAAGTTGAGAGCTCAGCAGCCCTTCGGGGTAGGTGCTGTGCCCGTCCCCAGTATGTGGAGGAGGACATCAGGGCACAGAGCGGTTAAGCAACTGGCTTGGGTCACACAGCGAGGTAGATGCAGCTCCAGGAGGCTTGCAGGGAGGGCGGCATGCTGTGAGCCAGGCCTCTCTGCCACCCCAGGTGTGGCCTTGCAGGAGACGGCTGTCTCCAGCCTCACACTCCCTGGGTGGCAGTGGTCATGGCCACACTGCAGACCTGCAGTCCTGAGGGAAGGAGGAAGCCACCGGGAAGGGAGGGTTTCTGTGGGGGGTGCGGTATGGATCGATGACACGGCCAGAGGCAAAAAGGAAAAACCCAACCGGGCTAGTTCTCCCCTCACCAAGCTCCACGGGCACCCCCAGGACTAGTGGGCCCGAGGAGAAAACACTGACTCTCTCCGCCAGCCTGGGCCGATAGGAAGCTGGGAGACTCCCTGCTGTCCCAAGAGCAGCCTCCCCGTGGTACCCTGGCCTTGCCCGCGGCCTGAGTCCCTCCCAGCTTTGCGTGCATGCACCCTGGCGGCCTGCACCTCCGGCCTTCCCTGCACCCCACACCACCCTGCAGCTGGCACCGCTCAGCACGCCCCGGCCCTGCCCCTCTGCCGTGAAATCCGACCACTGAGAGAGGGGCCATCGGCACAGACAAAATTGTGGTCAGGAGATGTGGCTCGGCCTCTACTCAAATCTGTTTGTCAAACCAAAATGTGCTTTGTGTTGAAGTCAAACTATCCTTAATGCATTTTCCATTCTCTGCCAAAACCGCAGCCATCAATTAAAAAAAAAAAAAAAACCCAAAAGCACGAAGCACACTTTTTGCCTGGTCTGCCATTTTCTTTGATCCATTAAAATCTGAGAGCGAGCCCTTGGTCCCCGCCGGAGCGTGGGGCACAGAGGGAACAGTTGTCCGTGGAGTGGCCGTCCGAGTGTTTGCTTTGCGATGAAAGAAAACTTTTGAGAACTTGGAATAAAGAGGGAACATGTGAGTCTCTCCAGATCCCATCAATAATAATATTAATCAATTAATGATTTACTCACGTTTTCTACGTCTATTTGCTCTGCTATTCATAAGCAGACACGGTTTCCTTAGCAACCTTGACATCAGCCCGAACTCCATCTCTCTGGGAACCAAAGGGCAGCTCTCAAGGAAAGGCGCGCAGCTCCTCCCGCTTTCGCCGGTGTTTGCGAACGGGACAGTGATGAATTGATACTCTCTAAAGGGGCCATTTTTCTTTTCCTTCCCATTACCACTGAAATCTGACATTTGAAACACCTTCTGTGTCAACATCTAATTCCACCCCCTTCCTTCCCGACAATGCCTTCGGTCTTAACCAAATAACTTTGCTTTCACCGAGGTGTGTCACTTATTTTTATACGTGTATGTGCACACACGCGCGTGTGTAAACACATACGCCGTCAGCGCTTACTGACAAACAAAAATCTTGATTTATTTTCTGAGCTGACTTTAAAAACTTTGGTAATCTCCCCGCTCCTGGACAGGACCCCGCTGTAGACGTACTAAGAGCTCACAAAGTGCTGGCCGACGAGGATGGAAAGGTCTGGATTTGCCAGCTAAAAAGCCCATTTATCCGCAATAGCTCAAAGGGCAGCAAATCAGATTTCCTCGGCACAAATACTTAGGAAGCAATCGAGCCCGACAGACAATCAGATGGCTAAGAACAGAAAGGATGGAGACTCAGGCTCGCGTCCAACTCAGCAACGCTTTCTTTGATCCGCCACGGCTGTGGAGAACATTCTCGTAGGAGAATTTTGCCATTTGCCTTTCGGGGGACAAACCTATATGAAAAAAAAAAAAAAAACTCAGAAGGCCTGGGAAGGGAAATTGACTTGCTGCAGAGAAACTAGAATGTTTTCCAACAAGCAGAAAACGAGGGTGTCAGACAGGTTTTCCCTCACGTCAGTGAGCATCGTTTTGTCCTCCCAGGGCCCCTCTCCCACGGGAGCTGCCTCGCCTGGGCCTGAGAGGCGCTCGGGACAGTCGAGGTGAAGCTCAGCGTGGAGGGCGGCTGGAGGAGGGAGGCATGTGCTTATTCCTTCAACCAAAGGCAGGTGTCCCCGCAGGGCAAGACACAGCCCTCGGCCTCGGGAGGTCCCCGGTCTGGCGGGGTGGAGTGAATTGGAACGCAGTGACGGATCTGTTTTGCTGTGTCCTGTCTTTCTGGAACTAACTGGAAATCTGATGTTTTAGGTTGGGAACGTTGGACTCTCTGGAGTGGAACTGAGTTGGTCCGGGGCCAAAACCATGAGAAAGCACCAAAATTTTCCACTGTTTTTAACCAAACTCGGCCTTGCTTGTCTGAACCTGACCCTTCCGTGAGCCCAGCTCGACTGCCGTGTTCACAGGGGCACCTGAGACCACCCAGTCCTATCTCCTGTACCTCAAGGTTTCCAGCAAAAATTTGGTTCTTTTTATAAACGTTTCCCCTGACGGGACAGCCTCTCCAGCTCGGTGCCCGGCAAGCGAGCAGGGAATGACAGTCGGCTGGAGACGGGAGAGCCAGAGTACAGCCGTCACGCCTCCTTATGAAACAGCACCCGGCCCCCCTCCCCCGACCTGCCGGTCACAGCGGCTCCTGACCTGCAGCAGCTTCTCCGCGACGTGTGACTCTGCACAGCCCACCTCCCGTCCCCGTGTCATGTCCGAAAGACTCCAGTGCCGGGTTCATTTGAACGTACGCTAAGGGACTTAGAAAGAAGAGCAGAAAGCTGAAAATCCCCGAGAAAATGGAACATTCCCGGCCTCGCTGCTGTCCATCTGACGGGGTTAAATTCACGCACAGCGGGGACCCGAAACGTTCTATAATATGTAGCTCACAGGGGCGCGGGCGTGGAGACCCCTGGGCCTCCTCACCCGGCAAAGGCCACTCAGGGCTGACCGTCGTTGGCGCGACGACCAGAACCTACCCGAGGCCCAACCACGAGTGTCCTGAGAGCGCAGCAGGATCTGGCTGGAGGTCTTGGCTCAGCCCTGCACCCCGTGCGAGTCCCAAAGTCACCAAGGAAAAGTCACCTGTGGTGTTTTCCTTCAGGGAGCTTTTCTTTTTTTCTTAAAGACCCAGTTATGCTAACTTTGAGTGGACTTTTAAGAAAGGAAAGGCCCAGTGTAAACAAAGCGGATGGTTTTAGAATACAGTATCCTGATGGAAACCCACCTGAGAAGATATATATTTTGAGACAGGGTCTCAGTCTGTCGCTCGAGCTGGAGTTCAGTGGCATCATCGTAGCTCACTGCAACCTCAAACCTCAAGCGATCCTCCTGCCTCAGCCTCCCGACTAGCTGGGACTACAGGCTCATGCCACCATACCCAGCTAATTTTTCTGTTTTTTAGTAGAGATGGGTTCTCATCGTTGTTCAGACTGGTCTCAAACTCCTGACCTCAAGTGATCCTCCCACCTTGGCCTCCCGAAGTGCTAGGATTACAGGCGTGACCCACTGTGCCTGGCCAGAAGATATATTTTTTAAAGTATTCGCAGGCCCCAGAGCACAGGAGTGGAAGGCCGTGGTCCCCTGCCGGCAATTTCTTCTTCTGCTGACATATGACATATGACCTCGGCTCCATTATACAACCACTCTGTGCCTCAGTTTCCCCACTGGCAAAAAGAGGTGATGCAAAGAAACCCTAGCTCAGAGGATGGCGTCAGTATTGAATGAGTGTTGCCTTTACAGCACCCAGAAGTGCTCCTGCCCGTGGTGCACACCCCACAGGGGCGTCAGCGGTTGGTGGTTAGGAGGACTAAGCTGTGTCTTGAAGGAGTGCTTCCTGCAGGCGTTGGGGAGTAAGAGCAAGGACCCCTCCAGGACACAGACTCCCCTAGAGCAGGGGAGACTCACTTGACCCTCACCTCATTTATGGGGTAAAGACTATCCTGCCCTACAAGCAGACGAGGAAACCAGAGTTCATCAAGCTCCAGGGGTTTGTCCAAGATCACACAGCCAGTACGTGGCAGAAACAGGAATTTGACCCACGTCTCTGTGACTTCAAAGCATGCGTGACTGTTTCCTCACTTTCAGCTCAGTGAATGCTCTACTGTGTAAGGACAACAAAGATAAACGTAGATACTTTAAATCTGGCTGCTTCTTCAAATGCCCAGCCTCCTCGAAGATGCTTTTGGCCAAGGACAAATGACACTAGTAACACCCTGAGACGCAGCTGGTTAGGGGGGAATCGGAGCTTGTCGCTCTCTGCAGCAGTGATTAGCCGGCTCCTCTGTCTCCGAGGTATTTATCAGCCCAGCGCCTCATGTCTTGGTTTCCATGACTTGTATTTTCCAGGGTGGACCCTGAACTATACGCTAAGGTCACGTCTTCAGACAAAACAATGGGAGCACATTCTTGCTTGGGTGGTTTGAAGTTAGGTCATAATCCCAGGCTACCTATCAGTTAGGAAAATAAACACTGGCACCCCCTCTGCCCCCTCGCCGCCCCTGCGGGAGGGAATGCAGGCTGCTGACCAGAGCATATTGCGGCTCTGGGGGTGAGGAATCACTTCAGGGTGGGGTGAGCTAGAGGAAAAGTAGACAACTTGCCTCTTGACCCACAGGAAAGGACAGATTGGGCGCTTCGGCAGTGGTGGGGGTGGCGAGCTGCTGCTGCAGGACGGGCCGACAGTCACCGGGGACCTGGAGGCAGGGCCCGGAAACCCTGCTCCTGCCTCCACATGGAGTTCCCTTCTCCCCACACCTCTCTTGTTCTCTTCCTCTGCCTCTTTCTTTTGACAATGTATTTATTCCTTTATTTCTTGCTGTGCTAATCACCGTAGGCGGGATCTCTCTCCTGCCTTCAGAATGTTCCTTTCTCGGAGTACCTGTTCTTGTTTTACGAATGCAGCATCTTCTCTAATCTCTCTAAGGATCCTGATTAAAGGTTTTTGGGGTTGTGGTGGTTGTTTTTGAAGTTCTCACCCATTCCCTTAATTCTGTTACTTCAGGGACTCTTTTTTCTGCTTGCCTTTTTTTTTCCCTAAGAGACAGGGTCTTGCTTTGTTGCCCAGGCTGGAGTGCAGTGACAGGATCATAGCTCACTGTAACCTCTAACTCCTGGTCTCAAGCCATCCTCCCACCTCAGCCTCCTAAGTAGCTGGGATTACAGGCGTGCGCCAGCATGCTCAGCTAATTTTTAAAATTTTTTTGTAGAAATGGGGTCTGTGTTGCCCAGCTGGTCTCAAACTCCTGGCCTTAAGCAATCCTCCCGCCTCAGACTCCCAAAGTGCTAGGATTATGGGCATGAGCCACTGGTGCCCCTGGCCCTGTTTATTTACTTTGACCTCAAATGTCAGAGGGTTTCCTCAAAGTCTGATGTGCCTAGGTTATCTCCCAATTTTCTAACGAGTCATTAATGATATGGGCGGGCAGGGCTCAGTTGCTGGGTTTCAGTTCAGAGCAACCAGGTGGATAGCAGCTCCCTAAATGTCAGAATACGGAAGGTTCATCTTTAAGAAGAATTTTTTGGGTTTTTTGGGGGGGCAGGTGCCTCACCACCTGGGGTTCTCCGTGAGTGAATGGCTGACGGGTCTGGAAACCGACAGGCACAGCTGTGTGAGCTCGGGCAAGTCACAAAATCTTTGTAAGCCTCTGTCTTCTCATCTGTAAGGAGGAGACAGTTCTAGCAGTTGCCGGCGGCCGGCCTGTTCCCTCCGGTCTGTGTGGCAGTGGCCTTGCACCGGCCGAGCGCTATTCGCCTGACCACCACGGAAGTCAAGGGGGATCCGCCAGGCCCCACGGGACCCCTGGGCACCCCAGGCCCGGTGTCGGCTTTCACACAATGCCCGGTTCTTCCTTCCCGGTCTCATTCTTTGGCTGCCACGCAAATCCCTCCCCGACTCCTTCCTGCCGGTCCTCCAGGGCAGGCCAAGTGTTTGCTGTTCTCCCCTAATTGCAATTTACCTCATTTGCATGTGGCTTTTTCATTCTAATTCCCTGAACCGAGGCAGGCTGCAGTTGCCAGGGCAACGAGAGCTGAGCTAGGAGAGCCCAGCCCCCAGCCCCCTCCCTCGCTGTCAGGGAGAAGGGAGATAGAAGCATTTCTTGGCGCTCCCCCCCCCCCCCCGCAAATACTGCTCCCCTGCTCATTTTGCCTGTCCCCCCACCCCGCCCCCGGGGGTCTTGGTGGCTGACTGGGTTGTGCCCCCTCCCCTGACACAGTGAGCCCCGTTCTCATCCACGCTGCCCTCAGCTGGGCCACCTCTGGGGTTCTTGCGATGCTAAAATTGACGATGTGCGTGTATCTCATAACCCGCAGTCATGGTCACGACTGTTACCTGTCCTCCTTGCCCGGCAGGTCGCTGGTGCCCTCGAGGGACTCAGTGCACGTGTGAAAGGCTGAGCTCTGTGGGTTCCACCTCCCACTGGGATCAGGTCATCCTTCCCTCCTCCTGCTGCCTCCCAGGACACCGGCGCCCTCTCCCAGGTCACCTCCGGCTTCCTCTCTTTCAAACAGTTTCAAATGGGAACCTCAGGTGCATCTGATCCAACTACGGCTTCACCCCAGCCCCGGGCTCCCTACGCGCTCTGCCGGATGAACCCGTGAACGCGGGAGCTCGCGGGCCACGCCCTGCGCCTGGTCCCAGATGGAGAGGGCTGGCTGGTGAGGACCGTGGGGACAAAACCTGGCCGTGACTTATAAACGACCCTCCCGCCATTTTGAGCCGCAAGCCCCACGCTTTCCCCTGTGGTTATTAAGTAGCCCAAATGAATTCATTTTCCTCGCAGACCCCTTGGAGGAAGCGCCACCATGCGATGAGTCTAACAGCGTGGACAGAGAAGAAGTAACTCACGAGGGGGTGACCGCGGGCGGTTGCGCAGACGCCAGCCCACTGGCCTGCACCGGCCGGTGAGGTGTGGCCTGGCTGGCGGCCGCCTCGCACCCCCCCATGTCTGCCTGGTCCCCAACTTCCAGGCAGTCAGGGGGCAGGGGCAGGGGACGGGTGGGAAGGAAGGTCCTTACAGTCACAATTCAGTGACATATTGAGGACCTACTCAGATGACTGCTACTTTGAAGGGCCACACTTCAAAAAGCTGAACTCGACACTGTAGGAGGGAATTTAAACAAGAAAGGAAGGAAGGGAGGGAGGGCGGGAGGAAAAGCAAAAAAAGGAAACTCTGTCTTTTAATTCCAGCTCAGCTTCTTACCAGCTTTGGGACCTGGTCAAGTGCCTGCACCACCCCCCATCCCCCCGCTGCCCCCGAGATGTCATTTTCTCACCTCTCAGGATCTAGGAGGTCCTCACAGAAATGATGGTTCAGACCCACCCCGTGGTTAAAATGGAGAGAGCGTGTAGTGAACTGCAGAGACAGTTGTGGTCACACGCAGAGACAGGGACGCCCTGCGTGGTGCCAGGCTGGGCCCCGCCGTGGGCTGTCTGTCATTCACATAGCAGCCACGGGGCAAGGCGTTACTGCCACTTTATCCACCAGGAAACAGACTCCGGGAGTTGACGTGACCTGCCCAGCCCACGTGGCTGCTGGGCTCAGGTTTGACTCGTCCCAGAGCGGTTTCCCACTTCGGTGAGTTACCTGCCTGCGGCCACTTCCAAACGACAGACGCTGTGTCTCCCTGCACACCTGTTGTGAGCTGTGTTCAGTGTGCCTCTAACAGCCATGTCAGCATCACAGAGAAGGAAGAAAAGGACTCTTTGAAGGATGCAAAGAAGGCCACCTCTGGCTGTGCTGAGCGTGGCCCGGCCGCCGGGCTATCTTTATTTGTTTTTGCTAAACGCATTACTCCTGCCGTAAAGCGTGGTGACTGAACTTGAGGCAGCCACAACAGGATGGCCACAGATGTGTTTTGCTGAAGTTAGTTCGTTTACCCTCTAATCTGTCTCGAGCGGTTCCAGGGCACTGGAGGGTTAGCTCTGGCGCGAGGGGTAGGTCAGTCACCCGCCGCGGCGTTCCCGTCATTTGGATCGGGAGTGCCTGGGTTCCTGGAAATATTTTACTGACGCGAGCATGCCTTTCTGCTGCATTTTCATCGATTTGTTATAGCCCGTCTTGTTAGAGGTTTGGGGGTTTGTTTGTTTTGTTTCATGCAGTCTCAGGGAAGGAATTCCGGGGCCAGACCTACCAGTACCAGCGGAGCTCGGTGCCACTCCCTGGCGTCGAAATGCACGTGGCCCACGCTGCAGATGAGAGAGTCGTGCCAGGGGAGCCCAGCGCGGAGGGCACCCCGCAGCACACCCTGACCTGGTCCTGGCAGCAAGCCTGCGGTGCAGAGACGGGAACAGAATTTCTCAGCTTTATATTTCACTATCTTAAGGAATTGTTTTCGGCGCCGTTAGAGACTGTTGGCTCTTTTGGTTTGGTTTTGTATTTCCCCTGTTTATACTTCCCCCCTGGGTCAAGAGCCCTGGGCTGTGCCCAGACCTCCTCTTTCTAGAGGTGAGATCGTGCAGCAAGCCTGGGCCCCAGCGTCTTCATCTGTCAAACAGACACAGACTCTGCCCCGCGGGCGAGAGCTGACAGCGTGGGCGTCTGCAGTGCCCGGCTCAGAGTGGGTTCCGTGGCTCCCGTCGCCATCAGCGTTGTGGAGCACTCGGCCCTGAAGAAGGCCTGTTCTGCGGAGCATTCGCTGGGCCCGCGCTGGGCTGGGTGTTTCGTGGAACGAGAAAAGCGTAACAGAACCCTCTCTCCGCAGGAGCGGAAACCAGGCGTGCAGAAACAGCTTGCCGCAGACATGGCAGGACAGAACGAGGCAAAGGGATTCTCATACGAGCAGGTTGTCTAAGCTGCTTGAAAATGAAATGACACCCAGTCCATAGCTGGCACATACGTTCCCCAACTCCAGGACCCTCCAGACCTCTTCGCCTGGTGCCCACACCCCCGCCCGGTCTGCCTTGAGAGAGCCGTGGGCGTGTCGCAGGAGGGGCGTTGCTCACACGCATGTTCCGTCCCGGAGCCTTTGCCAGAGACGACTCAGGTGAACACGGTATCACGTGCTATGACCCAGCCAGTACGGTAGTGCCAGGTACCCAGCTCCGCTCACCTGTGCAGCTCCCAGAAAATTCCCCGGCTTGTCTCCCCTAGACTCAGGCTGGAAGAGAGGGAGAGCGGCAACCGGCTCAGCCCCTCCTGGGAGGAGAAAGGGAAACCTGTGCAGAAAAGACCGGGGGCGGGGGCGGGGTGGGGGTCAGTGTGGACACACGTTAATGCAAATGGGCCAGGCACCCGGCTGGGGCTGAGAGAATGGCCGGGAACAAGGCGATGTGCCCGGGCCTTCAAGGAGCTTGCGGTCTAAGGGCGGCAACATACATGTTATCACAAAGTATATAGTAAGTTCTAGAAAGAAAAACAGGAACAGGAATCATAAACGGTTATAAAGGGGACCTGATTTAAATTGGGGGGTCGAAATAGACGGCTATAGAAGGAATATTTCCACGAAGACCTGCAGTGGTGGGAGTTGGCTGGGTGGCGAGGACAAGCATATTAACGGAGGGAACAGCCTCTAGAAGGACTCCAGGGTGGGAAAGAGTTTGGAATGTTTTAGAAGCTAAAAAGAGCTGACATAGCTGAAGTATTATGAGCAAGGGGGAGGGGGCTTGATGCTGGTATTTCATATACAATAAATAGATGTGTTCTACTCCATTTCATAAACCTGCCGTGTGGGGAGTGCAATTTTGGGAACTAAATACCTTATTGAGTTGAATCCAGGCATAGTGGCCCCTGTCTGTAGTCCCAGAGACTCAGGAGGCTGACGTGGGGGGATCACTTGAGCCCGGGAGTTCAAGACTAGCCTGGGCAGTATAGCAAGACCCTGTCTCTCTAAACGACAAAGACAGCAACAACAAAAACACCAAAACACATTGTTTAGTTGAGACCAGCTTGGATTTGAATCCTGACCTGGCTGACACCTGCCTCAGGGGACGGGGCTCTGAGTTGAGTGAGAAAGGTCCTTGTTCCAAATACCCACCCCTCCCTCCACTTGGGCCCCCGTGTCCAGAATGAAAGGGGGTGTTTAGTGCTACATCTGCCCCTCCCTTGCTTTTCTTCTCAGCTTGCTCAGAACCCCGGGGGAGGAGAAGGAGTATAATTTACTCGGACCCTTTTGGAGACCCCACCACGAAAACACCCAGAGGGTGCGTGGCCTCTCCCCGGCTGCTCCTCACTTAGGGGAGAAACCTAACCGAGAAGCTGGGAAGAGAGGTTGTCTTAAAGGACAGGTACAAATGTTTAAAACTGTGGAATGTGCTTGTCTGGACAGCACATACGCTACAGCTGGAAGGACACGTGGAAGATGGCATGGCCCCCAAGGGTGACGTGCAAATTGGTGAAGCGTTTCACATTTTTGGAATCCAGGAGGCAACGGAGTAACATCTTTAAATTGCTGAAAGAAAAAAGCCAAACAAACCCTGCCAACCTTTTGGAAGAGATACTCTTCAGAAACGAAGACTAAACAAATATGTCTTCAAAGAAAAGCGGAGAGAAATCGTCACCGGCGGATCCACACCCCAAGCAACCCCGGAGCGAGTTCTCCCAGCTGGAGCTAAGGGACCCCGACCACGTACCAGATGGCAGCAAGCAACGAGGAACACAGAAAAACGAAAATATTAGGCAAATACACAAACATATTGGCTATTTAAAGCAATAATAAAGGAGTACATGCTCAAGTGCACGCCGCCAATGGCGCCGGGGCAGGGCAGGGCGACAGAGCCGTGGAGCATCCCCCAGACAGACCATCTGCCGGCCCCAGAGCAAGTCCTGGCAGATTTCAAAGGGCGGAAATCGCACTAGACTGTGTTCTCTGACCACAGTGCAATTAAACAAGAAATTAATAACAGAAAGATCGCTGGAAAGTCCCCAAGTGTTTGGAAATTAAGCAACACGCTTCGGAATAACCTGTGGGTCAGAGGAGAAATCACAATGGAAATTAGAAAATCTCTGAACCGAATGACAATGGTAATAAATGTATTGAGGCTTGTGGGAAGCAGCTAAAGATGTGCTTAAGCGGAAATTTTTAGCTTTAAAAGCATGTATTAGAAAATAAGAAGACTGAAAATCAATGATCTAAGCTCCTATCTCATGCAACTAGAGGGAAAAAGAAATCCCAGTAAATTAAACCTAAAGAAAGTGGAAAGAATGAACTCAAGACAGGAATAGAAATCGATGAACAAAAGAATGTATGTAACAGAGAAAATGAACAAAGTCAATTAGGTGTTTGAAAAGATTAATAAAATTGACAATCCCATCGATACTGACCAAGGGAGGTGGACAAAAAATCCCAATTTTTTCATCCCAATATCAAAAATAAAAAGGGCTCATCACTACAGATCCTAATGACATTTTAAATATAACTAAAGGGCCGGGCGTGGTGGCTCATGCCTGTAATCCTAGCACTCTGGGAGGCTGAGGCGGGAGGATCGCTTGAACTCAGGAGTTGGAGACCAGCCTGAACAAGAGTGAGACCCCATCTCTACAAAAAATGGAAAAATTAGCTGGATGAGGTGGTGCGCACCTGTAGTCCCAGCTACTCAGGAGGCTGAGGCAGGAGGATCTCTTGAGCCCAGGAGTTGGAGGTTGCTGTGAGTGACCTAGCAAGACCTTATCTCAAAAAAAAAAAAAAAAAAAAAAGAGTAACTAGAGGGTATTAAGAACAACTTAATGCCAATAAAAGTGATAACCCGGATGAAATGAACACATTTTTTAAAAACAACACTAGTACAAAAGCAAAACTAATATAAAATTAAATAGAAAATCCAGAGAATCTATACTGTTAAAAACAATGAAATCTGTAATTTAAAACCCTTTCTCAAAGAAAAGTCCAGACTCAGATGGATTCACTGGCAATTTTCTAAACATTTAAGAAATAATACCAGTCTTATACAAACTCATACAGAGCACGGAGAAAAAGAGAGAGCCTCCCACCTCGTTGCGTGAGGCCAGCAAAACCCGGATGGGACAACTTGGCAAGAGCCTCACACTGACAGAAGTTCACAGGCTTAAGTCTCTCAAGAATGCAGATGAAAAATCCGAAATAGAACATCAGTGAATCAAATCTGGAGGTATATTAAAAGGATAAAAGCTCACGAGCAAGTAAAGTTTGTTCCAGAAACACAAGGTTGGTTTAACACTTGAAAATTGATCTATATAATTTGCCTTCATCACAGAATAAAGAGGAAAAATCGTATGATCGTGCCCACTGATGCAGAAAAACATTTGATCAAATTCAACACTTATTCATGATTAAAAAAAAACCCTCTGCCAATTAAAAATACATTATGAAGGAACTCCCTTAATCTGTTTTTAAAAAGTGTATATGAAAAACCCTCCTGTTAATGAACTCCTGAAATGCCCAGTGATGTGGGTGGGTCTCACAGACATAATACTGAAGCCAGACACTGAAGAATAATTCTTTTTATATGAAGTTCAAGAGTAAGCAAAATAGTGACAGGAGTTAGGGTAGCTCTCTGCATCTGGGCACTGACAGAGAAGGGCCGTGGGAGAGCGTCTGGCCGTGGGAAAGGCCTGGGTCTGGGTTGTGAGTGCACAGGGGTGGAGGAAAACACACATGCCTTAAGCTGTGCACATAAAAGATGTCTGCACTGTAGGAATCTTAAACCTCACTTGAAAAAGTAGCTGAGTATAGAAGCCACCTTTTATTTATTTATTTTGAGTCAGAGTCTCCCTCTGTCACCGAGGCTGAGGTGCAGTGGTGGGATCCTAACTCGCTGCAGCCTCTCGAACTCCTGGCCTCAAGCGATCCTCCTGCCTCGGCCTCCCACACCGCTGGGATTACAGGAAGGAGCCACCACACCTGGCCAGAAATCACCTTTTAAAGGAATTATTGTGGCTTAAAAAAAAAAAACAAAAAAAAACCTCTTAAGAGGCTGATGGAGTATTTCATTAGCAATACTGTTCGCACTCTCGCCGGGGACAGCGCTGTCCTGGCCCCCGCGTGCACAGCCTCGGTTACGTGGGCGAGGCTTGACGCACGGCGGGTCAGAGTCTGAGCCGGTGGCCTGTGGTCCTCCTGAGCCATGAGAACGTGGAGGGCTTGTGAGGAGCTGCCACAGAACCATCTCTCACTGGCTGCCCCACCTCCCAAGGAAGCTGTCATGAGACCCCGGAGATCCGGTTTCTCCCAGGTTCGCAGGAGGTGTGAGGGTTTCTGCCTCCTGTCCCCCTGTCTGCTCCCACTGGGGGCTATAAGACTTCTTAGCTGTGGCTCGAGAGGCTCCTAAGCGTCGGAACGCCCCGTGGTTTGTGCGCTTGCCGGGCACGGGGCCCTGCAGAGCTGGCACCTGCGGCCACTTTTCCTTTCCCCAACATTGTGAGTGATGCGCTAAGTCCAAAACAGCTCATCGCTTCCCTCCCGCTGCTCCTGTGGAGGCTTGGCCTCCTCTTGCCCTGCGCATGACGATTCTCACATATAGGCAGCGACCCATCCATAGCCCAGAGGAAAAGGAGAAGCTGACAAGGCAATCAGTGCTTACTGTGTGCTGCGTGCTGGGCACTGCGCTATGCGTACACCTGTGACTAAATTCACCTGTCACAGGCTCGCCTTGAGTTATTTTGCACCACCATCACTCTCGTGTTTCCGAAATACTTTGTTGGCATCCTTATCCTTGCTGACGATTTTTGGGTTGCAGCAGACTGATGGGCAGAACATCCAGACAAGCCCTTAGGAACGAGCCCTTCTGACTCGGCAGGACACCAGCCAGAGCCGTCCGAGACAAGCACGGTGGTCCTCGTCCCGGGAGGGAAGCGCAGGGACCAGCTGAGCAGGCGGGCAGGTGTCTGGAGCATCACTGAGCATAGTGATGCTTAGTCCCTGTAGTAGGTATCAGGTGCCCTGCTAGGAGCTGGCGTCAGTGTCCCCCATCAGTCTCAGAGAGGTTCAGCAACTTGCCCACATCCCACAGCTTGTCAGCGACAGAGCCGGGACTCCAATCCAGGCCATTCTGGCTCCACAATCTGAGCTCTTCTCAGCACTGTGCTTTGGCTAGAAACGTGCATCACTGTTGTTAGGGTCGGTTGCCAAGGAAACGATGTCTCTGCCCTGCCTCAGGTTGGCCACAGTCACCTCCGACTCAGGAAGCAGTGCGCAGACCCACCGAGTCAGGCCCCAGCGCCTCCAGGCCTCTGGGGGCACCGGCCAAGGGCCTGGCCTCTGTTTGCCTTTATTAAAACTGTGCTGTGTGTGGCTCAAGGGCCCCGTAACCCCAGGGAAGGACAACAGCAAGTGGCCTTGAGGTCCTGGCCATGACCTTCCCCTGTGCCCCATCTGTCACCAGCCACAGCTAAGCACCGCGCAGCTTCACGCGGCAGCCACCCTCCTGTCTTCCCCAGACAAGGGGGCTTCTTTTTTCTCCCTTCGATGCCGCGGTATTCTGATGGTACCTCCCCCCAGACGGTTGCCAGGCAACACTGCGGATGGTGATATGACTCGGCTAGTGATGGGGGAGCGCTGTGGGTGCCGGAGTCTGCGGATAAGATAAAACCGGTGACCACAGTCGCCGCTGCTGCACGACCGCCCTCGCGGTATTTCCCTGGGCCAGCCGCCGCGGGGGCAGGGCGTGGGGCCGCCGCTAGCGCTGGGCTGGCCGCTGCTTCACACACGGCGGATCTGCTTCGGGGCAGGCTTTGCTCGCTCATCAGATTGCCGTAGCTGCGGCTGCACGGAGTCAGCGTTTCTACTCCGGATGCCTCCTGGGCGAGCCTGGGGCTCGGCTAGCCTGGTAGGGGGGCAGACAAGTCAGACAGGGGAAGCTGCGCATCACCCCGCTATTAGGAAAAAGAAATTGCAGGAATCGGCCCGGCGGCCAGCTTCCCATGGCACAAGAGCTTTGCAGTGTTCATTTCAGGTGATTTCTTTTTTTAATTAACCATCTTGCATTGTGATAAAATATACATGACACAAAATTTAACATTTTGATCATTTTCGAGTGTACAATTCAGGGACACGTTGCTGCGCGACCATTGCCACCAGCCACTTCCAGAACTTTGTTCATCTTTCCAATCCGAAACTCTGTGCCCGTGAAACACTAACTCTCCACTGCCCCTCCCCAGGCCCCTGGCAACCGCCATTCTGCTTTCTGCCGCTATGAACTTGACTCGTCTAGGGACCTCTTGTGAGTGGAATTGTACAATGTTTGTCTTTTTGTGACTGGCTTACGTCACTTAGCGTAATACCCTCAAGGTTCATCCATGTTGTAGCATGTGGCAGAATTTCCTTCCTTTTTTAAGGCTGAATACTATTCCATTGTTTGCAAGCAGCACATTTTGTTGATCCATTCGTCCATCTGTGGACCCTTGGGTGGTTTCCACTTTGGGCTATTGTGTCATGTGATTTCTATCATGACGCTCTATCTTTTTCAAAATTATATAAAACTTATGCCTCATTTTACAAAAGGATATCAGGTGACTTCCCTTTAAAAGTATGCCTTAGAATAGTATAACATAGAGTAAGAAAATGGAGGTCAGAAACAAAGTGGGGGGTAAAATTAAATTTAAATGTCAGAGTATTATTCAATTGGATATTAAATTTAGATTTGAGCTTCCCAGAAGCCAAAGTAAAAAGGGATACTTGGATTCTTAGGATTCTGAAAGCATATGATGCTTTATTAAAGTTAGTCAAGGCCAGGCACTATGGCTCACTCCTATAATCCTAGCACTTTGAAAGGCTGAGGTAGGAGGATGGCTTGAGGTCAGGAGTTCAATACCAGCCTGAGCAATATAGCAAGACCCCGTCTCTACAAAAAAAAAAAAAATTAGCCAGGTGTGGTAGTACACGCCTGTAGTCCCAGCTACTCGGGAGGCTGAGGCAGGAGGATTATTCGAACCCAGGAGTTCAAGGTTGCTGTGAGCTATAATCACATCACTGCATTCTAGGTGGGCAATAGCGCAAGACCCTGTTTCCAAAAAGTATATTTTTAAAGTTAATCAAGTTAAGTTATGACCCACTTCACTGGATCCTGCTTCTACGATTTATTTCTCTTGTGACACTGAAGTGAGTTTTGTCTTGAACAGCTTGGTACATAGACAGAAAACTAAGAAAATAAAAGGGATGAAAACAAAACTTAGTTCAGTAAGTTTGCAACAGACAAAGACACTGGCTTCTACTGGGCGTGCAGACCCCACGCCCTAAGGGCAGCCACTGTGTCTCACTGGCACTGTATCTCTGGGCCTGGCCCCCGACCTGGGTAATAGGAGACATGCAAAAAAAAAAAAAAAAAATGGAGAGTGAAGTGATATTTACTGAGAACCAAAAAAACGAGTCCCCAGGGAATGAAGAGAAAAACAAATATTTTCTGAGCTCCTCCTCCAGGCCAGACACGGTGCTCGTGTTTTGTAGCCAGCATCTTGCTTCATTCTTGCAAAAGCCCTGCAAGGTAGTAATTATTAGGCCCGTTTTTCAGATGGGAAAACTGATACTGATCAGGAAAACTCTTTGGGAGGCTCTTGAAAGGGTTGGAGAAAAGTGCTAGACGCTGGGTTTGGCTCTACCAGCGGGTAGCGAGGAAAAGGGCTCTTTCCCAGTGATTTCATGCCAGACGCACCCCCCCCTCTAGAATACTGGGAGCAGCCACACTGGCTGAGGCGTCTCGTGTGCTCATGCCAAGGCCGTGCCTGTTGGCTGGGTGATTACTGGGCTGTTGTTTCTATTTCAGGCATATCTGCATACAGGGATTTGCACACAATAAATGTTCGATAGATGTTCACCGAATTGAACTGAATGCTGTCTGCAAAGAGGAAGGATGGGTTCCACACTGCCAGCGTCTATCCAGAGCTCAGATGGAAGGCAGCCTCTGCCTTGTGTCTTGCAGGGGGTGTGGGGGGGTCCCAGAGCAGAAAAACCTGGCTGTGTGCTACTCTGCATGAGCCCCTTCCTGTCTGATACTCGTGTCTGTCCTCTGCAAACAGGTAGTAATGATATTGACCCTGCAGTGCTGTCTGGGTGGTGACGGCCACCTTGCTGGTGTTTCTTTAAAGAAGGTCGTCCTTGTCAGTTGGAAGTGTCTTTTTGCTTTTAATCTCGATGAGAAACAGACTCTGCTGCACACTGGACAGCCTCCATCCCTGAGCTCTCACACCCGCACCCCACTTCCACGGTGTCCCCCAAGCCCCCGAGGTACCCACTCCCCAGGGCGTTAACCCACCGAGCCGGGCCTTACCTCCAGCTGCCGCGACCAGCCGAAGCTCTCCGTGCCCCGATGAGCTGGCATGGGTCTCACTGTCGTACGATAAACAGAAAAGTTGGCAGGAAAGCCACAGACCGACCTAATAGGCTTTCTCATGTTACCCTAGGTTAGTAACTCTGCCAAATTTTTGTGGCACGGAAAGGGGAAAAAAAAGCCCCCTCTTTTTTCCCTCGTGGAACCAAAGAAGTCTGGAATGTGGAAAATGCCCAGTCCTCCTAAATCCCAACCGGATTAATTATGCCGGAGTGGATTTCTCCCTGCTCACCGAAAAGACGAACACGCTCAACAGCGAGCCCCCAGCAGCACAGGCCAGGGCGGCCTCTCCTCGACCTCAGGGCCGTCAGCGTGCGGTCCCGGATGCCCGGAGACTTCTCCGCCGTGACCCGGGTTCAGGGCCGACGTGCTCAGGTTTCCAGGGCGATGCCGCGGGAAGGGTTTTATTAGTTCCCAGCAGTGAAGGCTCAAGAGAAGCGATTTCAACCAGGGACCTCTCTAACCCAGGTAGACAATGTAGAAATAGTTTCCTTTGTGCAAAATCAAACTCTTCACACTGGGGCAGGTGGGCTTTGCTCCCTGGAGCAAGATTAAGCACCTGCTGCGTGCACAGCAGTGTATTAGGCAGCGAAGAGGGGACGTCCAAGAGAGGGCTTTCTCACGAACCGAAGAGTTCTTCCGAGATCTGCCTGACTTTGCTGTGGGGACCTGCAGACTAGGCTTCCTCCTCCCTAAGAGTGACCCAGGGTCACTGGCTACTCAACAGACTGACTTGAGTAACTCACCCTTAAAGGACCCATGGCAAGGCGGCTGGGGCGTGGGATTGGGCGCAGAGAGGGAGGGTCTCATGCGACGAGATGTCAGGTTCAAAGCTGTTGGCTGACGTTACCGTCACAGTTGACTCTGGTGACCAGTTAGATTTTCCATTTAGGATGTTCAAACTTCGTCGCTACCCCAGAGAGGACTTTAGCGGTGGCATTAGATGGCCATTTCTGCTCTGTGACATTCCAATAGCTTCTGGGTCACTCTCCAGGAGACCCGTTCTTCCTCAGCCCAGTTCCTGGACCAGGTGCCCACTGCCACCTCCCCAGTCTCAGGTCCACGAGGGGCACCTTGTCTCCCCCGCTCCCCGAGCCCTCTCCTCCACCCCCCACCCCTGCCTGTCCCTCTTCTCCCCTGCTCCCAGAGCCCGGGCCGGGGCAGACTCTGTGTCCACGCGGGGTGTGCGGCAGATGGAGGGAGGCTCCCCGCTTCCCTGAAGCTGGGGCGGCTGCGCCACACGCTGGGGTTCTCCCAGGCGTGCGGGCAGACGCCGGGGAGCCGTCCGTAAGCGGAGACCGTGCGCTTTGCCCTCGAATTTTCTGCAGAGGGAGAGAGAAAGTAAGAGGGAGGAAGACGGCGGTCAGCCGGTTCAGGGCGTGATGTAGCTGTCCCGCCACCCGGGCAGCAGCCCTGGGCCGGCCTCTCCCTCCATCCACGCGGTGCTGGGGGCCGCCCGTGTGCCGCAGAGCGGGAGGGCCCGTGGGAATCCGCGCCTGGCAGAGGAGGCAGCAGAGGCTGGGGACAGTGCTGCTGGGGAGGTGTCATTTGAAGAATCAAGTCTGATTTTTGGGGATCATTCCCCTGGCCCCAGCACTTTGTCCAGCTGTGCCAGGGCCCGTGATGGTCCTTAGAGCAACGCCTGAAGGCCGAGAGCCACCAGGGTGGGGCCGCAGGGGTTGCTGGCATTGTGGCCAAGCCTGGGGATCTGGAACCAGCAGGCCACAGGCACCTCTGTCTCCTGAGCCAATGTGCGGCTTTATGAATCAGGGGGTGTCGGGGAAGGAACTGGACACTGACTTTCCAGAAGCATCTCGGGAAACCAAAAGAGGGAATGGCTGAAGCCGCAAGGGAAAGCCGTGACTCTTTCCAGCCTCAAGGCGAGGAGCTGTCTTCACTTCAACCACCTGGGCAGAGTCCCAGCTCCAAGGAACAGCCTCTGACTTGACCCAACAGAGCAAACAGGCAGCGGCAGGGGCCACCAGGCTCCCCGCAGCGAGCTGCTCCTGTCACCTTGGGCGGGCAACCGCGTGGTCTCCGTACGAGGTGACCTGGCATCCCCCCAGGGCAGTGGGAGGGGGCTCCCCGCGCCGCATAACCACCTCCTCTGGCTGAATTAGCTGTGCACGATTAATTACGGAATTATCTAGGTTGCGTTGAGAAGAGCAGCGATCAAACTGTCAAGACGGGCCGCGGGGTAAGAGCGTCTCCACTCTGCAGAGTGGGAAACATCCCTTCCTCGTTTCTAAACCCCGAGTGGCTGGCCGCGGTCACAGCGACATCTAGTACTTCGGGGCTAGCCCGGCTCAGCCGTGCAGTTGTCATTTGCAAAACCCGAACTGCAGTGACGGAGGCGGCCGTCACAGAGCACTTTTCCTCATCGCGGCCACTTCCGCCAAGAAGGCTGGCGGTGGTCGCACAGCCGGCGGCTTGGAGTGCGAGGGCTGCTTCTCTGGGTGGTCCTTGTTTCAGGCCTGACGTCAGGGCCGGGCGGGGCGGGTGGAGGCAGCTGACGGGGCTCCTGGGCTTTGCCACGTCAGACCTGCTGGGCGCAGCCCTTGTGACAAAGAGGACGGCGGGTCGAGGGCCCAAAGATCCTGGGAAGGGGAACCAACGTTTCGGGCCTGGTGTGGGGAAGATTTGAGCTTGGGTCTCGCAAGGTGACGCGGTGCGTGGGGGTGTGCTCACTAGCCCAGAATCTCTCCAGACCCTGTAGTTTAGGGATTGTTCTGGAGGCTTCCTCATATAGGCGTGATTGATTATTAACTCATCTCCAATCCCCTCCCCTCCCTGGGGCGCAGGGTTTGAGGGGTGGAGCTGAAAGCTTCCTGGTGACCAGCCCCCATCCAGGAGCCACGAGAGTTACCTCATTAGAACAAAAGACACACCTCTCACCCAGGTGAAAGGGCCTGCCCAGAGCTGATGAGCTGGATTAAAGGACTTTTTAAGTAAAAAAAAAAAAAACTGCAAAGGATTCAGGAGCTCTGTGTCAGGAACTGGGGAAGAGACCAAATATAGTACGCATTCCTTATTATGTCACACAGCCACAGCCCGAGGTTGTGCAGGAGTCCCTGAGGGATCCACGGCCAGGACGAACTCCATCCCATCCGGGTTTCGGACAGAGAATCTGGCAGCCCGGGGGAGGACCAGACAGAGAGGAGAGGAGAGAGGAGACCTGATTCACCTGTGGGAGGAGGTGAAATGACTGAATGAACGACCAAGGAGACGGAAGGAACGGGCCAAGACGGTGTCAGTCAGTGTCAGGGACCAGGCACTGCTGGGACCAGTTCCTATCACGCCTTGCAAACAAGGCCCAGGGTGTGGGATCCGGGCTCTTTCCTCTAAAGGAGCAAATTACCAGGAAGAGGCAGGCCCCGGAAGAGAGGGCTGGCGGAGGGACAGGATTTAGGATGCTCACTGACCGCATCTAACTAGGAAGATGAGTTTGTCTCATGTGGCACCAGATACACCGTCCGGAAGACAGCTCATGAATCCTAGTTTCGGCCCCTAAATGCCTACAGAAAACCCACAGAAAACAAGCCAGAGTTCCATTTTTCTGCAGAGAGGCTGAGTCCAGGAGGTTCTGAAGACTCCAAGTAATCGCTTCCTTCTGACTTCTACCATTGACCCTCTTCCCGTGCATAATTTAATGCATAATTATACCACCGTTACTTAGTTAACTGACACCGATTCGTGCAGGACCTGCCACAGACAGTAATAAACCAGCGGTGTTAAAAATGGATCACTTACCAGCAGGTGCCAAAGCCTTCTAATGCCCCATAATGTCTACCCATTAAATTGTGACACCTTGAACTTGCAATGGATCCCAGGAAGCGCAGTTGAATTCTCCAAGAGGCGTGCAGCCACGCCACCCTCTGTGCGGCTTGCCACCGCTAAAGATGTGCGATGTCATCGAAGCAGTCACATAGAGTGGACCATTCCTTTGTGTCCTGCACCTCCCTTCTGGCAGCAAGTCCCAGGCAAACAGTGGCCTGGGGTGGGCTGCCATCTCAAAGACGGGGACCAGGAGACACCGAAGTCCCGAGCATCGCACTCAGGTATGCCTTACTTTTGAAAAACACGGCAAAAGAACAGTATCGATTCACTATCTACGCTAAGAAATACATCAATGAAGAGATATATTAATAAGAATTTTAAAAATGTTTACACACACATATATGTACACACACACACAATGTTAATCTCCTAGGGCTGCTGTTACCACAAGCTCGGTGGCTTAAAACAGCACAAGTTATCCTCTCCATGCCAGAGCCCGGAAGTCTAAAGTCAAGGTGTCAGCAGGTGGGTTCCTTCCCATAACTCTCCTCTGGTTCCTGGGGGCTGCGGGCCGTCCTTGGTCCCTTGGCTTCAGATGCAATCTCTGCCTCCGTGGTCACGTGGCCCCCCCAGCTGGGTCCATGCCTTAAATCTCTCTCTTTTCTCTTAGGAGGACACCAGTCATCGGATTTGGGGCCCACCCTGCATGTAGGATGACCTCCTCCCCAGATCCTTAACTCAACTACATCTGCAAAGACTCTATTTTCAAATAAGGTCACCTTCACAGGTACTGGGGTTAGGACCTGGACATGCCTTTTTGAGGGGACATTCTTCAGTCCCCTGCACATAAATACTGCCTTCTAACGGTAAACTTCATTTCATTCTCCGAGCAGAGCGGGAAGCTTGTGGGGTACAGGAGGCAGCACAGTGGGGTGCGGCTGTCCTTCCACCCCAGGAGCCGGGCCGGCCACCCCTCCTCAGCCTCCTGCCCTTTGACTTCAACCAGACTTGGGAGCGGGTGTATGGGGGTGGGGGTGGCTCACACCACTCCCCTCCCACCTCCTGCTCAGCGTCTACCTCCTGGCTCTGACCATCAGGCCTGTGAGTGGCCCAAGCCCTGCCTGGAGCCTAGTGTCCACATCCGTAATCCCAGGCCAGGCAGTCCTGGGACAATCTGAGGTCTACACTTGAAAGTGTGTTGGAAAAGGGAGGTCTCTGCTCCGGGCACTGGGAGTCAGGGAGGGAAGCCAGAACTTAGGGAGACATATTTGGGCTAAGGCTTGAGATAGGAAGTAGAAAAATTCCATTTTTTGTAAGCCATGAACACAGGGTGGAGGCTCATTTTGTAAAATAGTCCCAAGGTGAATCCTTAGGTAAATGAAAAAGTCCTTTTGTTAAGGAAATAATTGCCTTAGATTTGGTTCTGCAGCCCCGGGAGCAGGACTGTGTCTTATCTCTGTATCTCCCCGGGATGCTTACACCCATCTTGCTACATGCAGGCTGAGCTGAATTGGAAGTATAAGCCACCTGTTAGAAAATTTAAGGAATCCTTGGTAATATGGTTACGTATGATAGGCATGATGGTCGTGTTTTTAAAAGTCCTTACCATTAGAAACTTTTCTTTCGGTTGGTTTTTTTTTTTTTTTTTTTTTTTTT